>JARPMJ010004372.1:72500-77380 GCA_033366665.1 Phoxinus dragarum | reverse complement strand
CTTTAACGTATCCTCCATAAACTTGTAATGTCTTGCAAGTCTGCAGCCGACACTATATTATTATTATATAATATAATGTTCATTTTCAATCTGTACTCTGAATTTTAATGTTTGTGTTGGCTGTTTCTACATATAAAAATTTTATACAGTAAGAAAGTTGTGATTGTGATTATTTTTTAAATCATTATCACCAAGTGGGGCTATTCAAAGCCTTTATAATGTCCCTCTTTCTCTGGAAACTGTCTCCTAATGGCTGACATACACATGCAGGTAAGGGTCTAAATACTAGCTTTGCTATTGCCTGACACATAATTACAATATTGTGATCAGAGCGTAGTGTTATACATATCGTCGGCTAACGTGAAATACATCTATAAGCTAACACTGTTCTCTCATCGAGACCCGACTCCTGCCCTGTTCTCCTCACACCACAGCTCAATGCGTCTCCTCTGACCGTTGTTTTGTCTAATCCTGACCTGTCTAGAGTCTCTTGGCTTCATATGAGGCACATAATTATATGGCTGAGGTCTGTCATACGAGGTAAACATTTAGGCTACAATTTCCTCAGCGTCCGAACTGTCATTGCGATCCATTGCTTTCCTATTGTTTACTTTGACCGCTCTCCCCCATGCTACGTCGCTTCCGGTTTGGCGGTTTTCAAATGCGGAAGTAAAATTTTCTCACAAAAACGACTCCAGAAGCCTAAATAGCGTTTTATAAGTATTGTTTATATTTAAATCTAGTTCCTACATTATTGTTCTATACATTGGCGCACTGGGTACTCTAACCTGCAATATGCCCTTTAAAAGTCGCGTGGCCTACAGCAAGCTACCGAGTGCCCAGTGCCAGCACTGCACATACAAAGAGGAGAATCCAGCTGTACTACTGCTATTGAGGCCATGAGCCCCAGCAGTCTTAATACTGTAAGAAGAAGAAAACGCGCTTGCCTCTCCAGCCAAAACTGAGCCAGACAACTGCTAAAACCTTCTGCCCTCTGTTCTGCTCTGCTTCTATCTCTACCAAGATATAATATAAAAGATATAAAGATATAATAGCCCCTTTTAAGATTATCTGGAATCCCAGAGCTTGTAGATGTAAAACAAGCGCATGTGTTTGTAACACTGCTTGTTTCCTGCTGTCTTCAGCCAGGAGCAGTTCGTCCAAATAGGTGAAAAAATGATGCTCTGATGGCAAAGTAGGACCAACACCGCTTCTTGCAGAAATGCACAGTGCTATAGGGACCTAAAACTAGTAGGCAATCCCCTCGACGGAGACCTCGGAAAATGTGGATTGTGGCAATATGCATCAGCAAATCCACTGATGTAAGCCATCCTGAGGATGCAGAGGCATAACAGGGGACATACTGCAAGCATTTGTGAACTTGTAGCACATTCAAGTGTTCGTTCATCTGCGGGTAGAATCTAAGATAGGGTGCTAAACCCTCTTTGTTTGTTTTTTTGAGGGGGAATTAATGGCTGAAAAAAAACTATTCCTCCTCTGTCGGCACACGGCCAGACTGCGAGGTTAGCGATTCTAATGCTTCTTTTTGACAATCAAACACATAAGGCCTTGTTTGCTGAAAACACATTTATTTTATTGACAACTTACTCAAAAATGAACCTGCTATCTTGCAAGGTTATTTCTATCCAATCTGGATAGATCTACAGGCGGGTTCTCAGAACTGTTTCTACAGGAGTCAAATACAACCTGCAAGCTTCTCTGTATCGGGGCAGGTCACTTGACCAACAAACTTGGTTGCCGCTGACCAATACAGATAAATGCCAGGGCCATCACTTCACTTCCACCAACCTCGGGGAGCCGTGAGCTGTCCTGCTTAAAATATATATATACGTCAGAGCTTTCCTTGCCCAATGCATCAGCGAGACAGAATTCAGACTCATGGCAGTCAGAGGAACATTGTCGTGAACACTACACAGACACTCCTCGGCCTCTACACGGTCGTTCAACTCTCCGTAGCCTCCAAAAACTGTGATCGCCGCATCTGGATTAGTACCCGAAGACAGCCAGGAGCGGACCATGTTTGGTCACAGCGCCGCCAAGCACACGCTGCACGCCACTCGAGTGCGGGACGTAAAGCTCTCGGTAGTCCACAGCACACATGCATTGGGGTTGGAGATATCCAGCCTAGCGTGGACAATTGCAAACACACCGGCGGTGAGTAACGTTATATAAACACCCACATGCCATTGGACAGGCATCACACAACTTATGTTTAGATATTTCTCATGAAAAAGTTTATTAGCCATTTTTAGTCGTGCTACAAAAGGTAAAAATTCTCTTTTATGCCTTTTTCTTCAACAAGAGTCACCATCGTGGGTTTTCTTGTGAATGTGGCATGTTTGAACATTTTGTTTGAGAAAAATGTATTAGCCATTCGTTAGCAAAGCTGAACTTGTGCTAGAAGCTTTCTCTTTCTGCCTTAAGTTTCGACAAGAATCACCACCGTGGGGTTTTCTTCTTGTGAAAATGTGGCGTGATGGTGTTCTAACAGCACGGTGAAGAGCTGGACTGAACAAAGGAAATGACGCATACGACTGCATTTATATGCTGGTGGGCAGGAGCCCCGCCCACTTCGTCATGCGTCATTTCAGGCGTGAATAAAGGTGTCTTCAGTAGACGGCGCCAGAGCGCGATATACCATAGTCATGTGCTGTACCGAGTTGACCGATTGAATGTGAACACACGATCAGATCAGTGAGTCAAACACACGATCAGATCAGTGAGTCAAACACACGATCAGATGTAAATCATCTGTTTATTATGTTAATATATAGTAAAGTGTAATTTATTTCTGTGATCGCTGAATTTTCAGCATCATTACTCCAGTCTTCAGTGTCAAGTTAAGTCACCTTCATTTATACAGCGCTTTTAACAATATAGATTGTTTCAAAGCCAGTGATCAGTGATAACAGGAAATTAAAGTAACAGAGATTGTTTAGGCTTTACAGCAGCTCTAGAATACGGTTATTGTCCAGCTAAAGTTAGTTTTAATTGATTCCCAATGATCATTAGTTATTAACTTAGTGGCCGCTAACACGACACTGTTCTAACAGAAAACCCTTAATGCGATCCGGCCGCTCATTTGCACAAAACAGTGCCTGGGTCTCGAGAACGCAAAACATGACATAGGTTCCAAGGAAAAGCCTTGAAAAATGTATAATACAGAATTTGTTATCGCTTCTGCATAGCCACGTGAACCGGAATTATTCCGACAACGTTTATCTGTACAGAGGTTAAAGTGACACTTCAGCACTGCGGTGTCGTCGGGTCCAGGTCAAGGTCCTTCATTAGATCTGGATACTGGATGAACTGACAGAGTGTGTCTGCTTCCCGGACAATGGTAAGGAAGACTGTTCCAAAGTTTTGGTGCTAAATAGGAAAAGGATCTACCGCCAGCAGTCGATTTTGATATTCTAGGTATTATTAACTGGCCAGAATTTTGAGATCGCAGTAGACGTGAAGGACTATAATGCGTTAAGAGCTCGCTCAAGTACTGCGAAGCTAAACCATGTAATGTATACGATGTATACGATGTTTAATAGGCAGCCAATGCAGTGTTGACAGAACGGGGCTAATATGGTCATACTTCCTGGTTCTAGTAAGAACTCGAGCGGCTGCGTTTTGAACCAGCTGTAGTTTGTTTATTAAGCCGTGCAGGGCAACCCCCCAGTAGAGCATTACAATAATCTAGCCTTGAGGTCATAAACGCATGAACTAACTGTTCCGCATTATTCATTGAGAGCATATGACGTAATTTAGATATATGTTTAAGATGGAAAAATGCAGTTTTACTGACACGTGACTTTCAAATGAAATATTGGTATCAAAGAGCAAACACACACACACACACACACACAGGATCCTAACCGACGACAAAGACTTAACAGAGCAGCATCAAGTGTTAGACAGTACTCTAGGTTATTACGTGTGGAAGTTTTTTGTCCAATAATTAGAATCTCTGTTTTTTCAGAATTTAGTAGTAGGAAATTGCTAGTCATCCAGTTTTTTATATCAGCTATGCATTCCGTTAATTTTGTGAATTGGTAAGTTTCGTCAGTGCGTGAAGAACGTGAAAAACTAATGCCATGTTTCCTAATGATATCTCCTAATGGTAGCATGTACAGAGTAGAACAGCAGCGGTCCTAGTACTGAGCCTTGTGGTACGCCATACTGAACTTGTGATTGATAAGACATCTCTTCATTTACTGCTACAAACTGATAACGGTCAGATAAGTATGATTTAAACCATGCTAGTGCAATTCCACTAATGCCAACATAATGTTCGAGTCTATTTAAAAGGATGTTGTGGTCAATGGTGTCAAATGCAGCACTAAGATCGAGTAACACTAATAGAGAGATACAACCACGATCGGATGATAAGAGCAAATCATTTGTGACTCTAACGAGAGCTGTCTCGGTACTATGGTACGGTCTAAATCCGGACTGAAAATCCTCGCAGATATCATTTCTTTCAAGAAAGGAACACAGTTGTGAGGATACCGCTTTTTCTAATATCTTTGACAGAAATGGCAGATTAGAGATCGGCCTGTAATTGACTAGTTTTGTAGGATCAAGTTGCTGTTTTTTAACAAGCGGTTTAATCATAGCCAGCTTAAAGGTTTTTGGTACGTATCCTAGAGACAAAGATGAATTAATGATATTAAGAAGAGGATCTATGACATCTGGAAGCATCTCTTTCAGCAGCTTAGTCGGTATAGGGTCTATCATACACGTTGTCGATTTAGATGATTTGACGAGTTTGCAAAATTCTTCCTCTCCTATAGAAATGAATGAATCAAATGTTCCCTCAGGGAGACTACAATGCACTTCCTGATGCGATACTGTATTAGACGGTTGCA
>JARPMJ010004372.1:47500-67500 GCA_033366665.1 Phoxinus dragarum | reverse complement strand
CCGTTACTCACAGACACACAACCGTTACTCACAGACACACAACCGTTACTCACAGACACACAACCGTTACTCACAGACACATAACCGTTACTCACAGACACACAACCGTTACTCACAGACACACAACCGTTACTCAGACACACAACCGTTACTCAGACACACAACCGTTACTCACAGACACACAACCGTTACTCACAGACACACAACCGTTACTCACAGACACACAGTCGTTACTCACAGACACACAGTCGTTACTCACAGACACACAACCGTTACTCACAGACACACAACTATTACTCACAGACACACAACCGTTACTCACAGACACACAACCGTTACTCACAGACACACAACCGTTACTCACAGACACACAACCGTTACTCACAGACACACAACCGTTACTCACAGACACACAACCATTACTCACAGACACACAACCGTTACTCACAGACACACAACCGTTACTCACAGACACACAACCGTTACTCACAGACACACAACCGTTACTCACAGACACACAACCATTACTCACAGACACACAACCGTTACTCACAGACACACAACCGTTACTCACAGACACACAACCGTTACTCACAGACACACAACCGTTACTCAGAGACACACAACCGTTACTCACAGACACACAGCCGTTACTCAGACACACAACCGTTACTCACAGACACACAACTGTTACTCACAGACACACAACTGTTACTCACAGACACACAACCGTTACTCACAGACACACAGCCGTTACTCAGACACACAACCGTTACTCACAGACACACAACCGTTACTCACAGACACACAACCGTTACTCACAGACACACAACCGTTACTCACAGACACATAACCCGTTACTCACAGACACACAACCGTTACTCACAGACACACAACCGTTACTTAGACACACAACCGTTACTCAGACACACAACCGTTACTCACAGACACACAACCGTTACTCACAGACACACAACCGTTACTCACAGACACACAACCGTTACTCACAGACACACAGTCGTTACTCACAGACACACAACCGTTACTCACAGACACACAACTATTACTCACAGACACACAACCGTTACTCACAGACACACAACCGTTACTCACAGACACACAACCATTACTCACAGACACACAACCGTTACTCACAGACACACAACCGTTACTCACAGACACACAACCGTTATTCACAGACACACAGCCGTTACTCAGACACACAGCCGTTACTCACAGACACACAACCGTTACTCACAGACACACAACTGTTACTCACAGACACACAACTGTTACTCACAGACACACAACCGTTACTCACAGACACACAGCCGTTACTCAGACACACAACCGTTACTCACAGACACACAACCGTTACTCACAGACACACAACCGTTACTCACAGACACACAACCGTTACTCACAGACACACAACCGTTACTCACAGACACATAACCGTTACTCACAGACACACAACCGTTACTCACAGACACACAACCGTTACTCAGACACACAACCGTTACTCAGACACACAACCGTTACTCACTGACACACAACCGTTACTCACAGACACACAACCGTTACTCACAGACACACAGTAGTTACTCACAGACACACAACCGTTACTCACAGACACACAACCGTTACTCACAGACACACAACCGTTACTCACAGACACACAACCGTTATTCACAGACACACAGCCGTTACTCAGACACACAACCGTTACTCACAGACACACAACCGTTACTCACAGACACACAACCGTTACTCACAGACACACAACCGTTACTCACAGACACACAACCGTTACTCACAGACACACAACCGTTATTCACAGACACACAGCCGTTACTCAGACACACAACCGTTACTCACAGACACACAACCGTTACTCACAGACACACAACCGTTACTCAGACACACAACCGTTACTCACAGACACACAACCGTTACTCACAGACACACAACCGTTACTCACAGACACACAACTGTTACTCACAGACACACAACCGTTACTCACAGACACACAGCCGTACTCAGACACACAACCGTTACTCACAGACACACAACCGTTACTCACAGACACACAACCGTTACTCACAGACACACAACCGTTACTCACAGACACATAACCGTTACTCACAGACACACAACCGTTACTCACAGACACACAACCGTTACTCAGACACACAACCGTTACTCAGACACACAACCGTTACTCACAGACACACAACCGTTACTCACAGACACACAACCGTTACTCACAGACACACAGTCGTTACTCACAGACACACAGTCGTTACTCACAGACACACAACCCGTTACTCACAGACACACAACTATTACTCACAGACACACAACCGTTACTCACAGACACACAACCGTTACTCACAGACACACAACCGTTACTCACAGACACACAACCGTTACTCACAGACACACAACCGTTACTCACAGACACACAACCATTACTCACAGACACACAACCGTTACTCACAGACACACAACCGTTACTCACAGACACACAACCGTTACTCACAGGACACACAACCATTACTCACAGACACACAACCGTTACTCACAGACACACAACCGTTACTCACAGACACACAACCGTTACTCACAGACACACAACCGTTACTCAGAGACACACAACCGTTACTCACAGACACACAGCCGTTACTCAGACACACAACCGTTACTCACAGACACACAACTGTTACTCACAGACACACAACTGTTACTCACAGACACACAACCGTTACTCACAGACACACAGCCGTTACTCAGACACACAACCGTTACTCACAGACACACAACCGTTACTCACAGACACACAACCGTTACTCACAGACACACAACCGTTACTCACAGACACATAACCGTTACTCACAGACACACAACCGTTACTCACAGACACACAACCGTTACTTAGACACACAACCGTTACTCAGACACACAACCGTTACTCACAGACACACAACCGTTACTCACAGACACACAACCGTTACTCACAGACACACAACCGTTACTCACAGACACACAGTCGTTACTCACAGACACACAACCGTTACTCACAGACACACAACTATTACTCACAGACACACAACCGTTACTCACAGACACACAACCGTTACTCACAGACACACAACCATTACTCACAGACACACAACCGTTACTCACAGACACACAACCGTTACTCACAGACACACAACCGTTATTCACAGACACACAGCCGTTACTCAGACACACAGCCGTTACTCACAGACACACAACCGTTACTCACAGACACACAACTGTTACTCACAGACACACAACTGTTACTCACAGACACACAACCGTTACTCACAGACACACAGCCGTTACTCAGACACACAACCGTTACTCACAGACACACAACCGTTACTCACAGACACACAACCGTTACTCACAGACACACAACCGTTACTCACAGACACACAACCGTTACTCACAGACACATAACCGTTACTCACAGACACACAACCGTTACTCACAGACACACAACCGTTACTCAGACACACAACCGTTACTCAGACACACAACCGTTACTCACAGACACACAACCGTTACTCACAGACACACAACCGTTACTCACAGACACACAGTCGTTACTCACAGACACACAACCGTTACTCACAGACACACAACCGTTACTCACAGACACACAACCGTTACTCACAGACACACAACCGTTATTCACAGACACACAGCCGTTACTCAGACACACAACCGTTACTCACAGACACACAACCGTTACTCACAGACACACAACCGTTACTCACAGACACACAACCGTTACTCACAGACACACAACCGTTACTCACAGACACACAACCGTTATTCACAGACACACAGCCGTTACTCAGACACACAACCGTTAGCTCACAGACACACAACCGTTACTCACAGACACACAACCGTTACTCAGACACACAACCGTTACTCACAGACACACAACCGTTACTCACAGACACACAACCGTTACTCACAGACACACAACCGTTACTCACGGACACACAACCGTTACTCAGACACACAACCGTTACTCACAGACACACAACCGTTACTCACAGACACACAACCGTTACTCACAGACACACAACCGTTACTCACAGACACACAGCCGTTACTCAGACACACAACCGTTACTCACAGACACACAACCGTTACTCACAGACACACAACCGTTACTCACAGACACACAACCGTTACTCACAGACACACAACCGTTACTCAGACACACAACCGTTACACACAGACACACAACCGTTACTCACAGACACACAACCGTTACTCACAGACACACAACCGTTACTCACAGACACACAACCATTACTCACAGACACACAGCCGTTACTCACAGACACACAACCGTTACTCACAGACACACAGCCGTTACTCACAGACACACAACCGTTACTCACAGACACACAACCATTACTCACAGACACACAACCGTTACTCACAGACACACAACCGTTACTCACAGACACACAACCGTTACTCACAGACACACAACCGTTACTCACAGACACACAACCATTACTCACAGACACACAACCGTTACTCACAGACACACAACCATTACTCACAGACACACAACCGTTACTCACAGACACACAACCGTTACTCACAGACACACAACCGTTACTCACAGACACACAACCGTTACTCACAGACACACAGCCGTTACTCAGACACACAACCGTTACTCACAGACACACAACCGTTACTCACAGACACACAACCGTTACTCAGACACACAACCGTTACTCACAGACACACAACCGTTACTCACAGACACACAACCGTTACTCACAGACACACAACCGTTACTCACAGACACACAACCATTACTCACAGACACACAACCGTTACTCACAGACACACAACCGTTACTCACAGACACAACCGTTACTCACAGACACACAACCGTTACTCACAGACACACAACCGTTACTCACAGACACACAACCGTTACTCACGGACACACAACCGTTACTCAGACACACAACCGTTACACACAGACACACAACCGGTACTCACAGACACACAACCGTTACTCACAGACACACAACCGTTACTCACAGACACACAACCGTTACTCAGACACACAACCGTTACACACAGACACACAACCGTTACTCACAGACACACAACCGTTACTCACAGACACACAACCGTTACTCACAGACACACAGCCGTTATTCACAGACACACAACCGTTACTCACAGACACACAACCGTTACTCACAGACACACAACCAGACACACAACCGTTACTCACAGACACACAACCGTTACTCACAGACACACAACCGTTACTCACAGACACACAACCGTTACTCACAGACACACAACCGTAACTCACAGACACACAGCCGTTACTCACAGACACACAACCGTTACTCACAGACACACAACCGTTACTCACAGACACACAGCCGTTACTCACAGACACACAACCGTTACACACAGACACACAACCGTTACTCACAGACACACAACCGTTACTCACAGACACACAACCGTTACTCACAGACACACAACCGTTACTCAGAGACACACAACCGTTACTCACGACACACAACCTTTACTCACAGACACACAACCGTTACTCACAGACACACAACTCACAGACACACAACCGTTACTCACAGACACACAACCATTACTCAGACACACAACCGTTACTCACAGACACACAACCGTTACTCACAGACACACAACCGTTACTCACAGACACACAACCGTTACTCACAGACACACAACCATTACTCACAGACACACAACCGTTACTCACAGACACACAACCGTTACTCACAGACACACAACCGTTACTCAGACACACAACCGTTACTCACAGACACACACCGTTACTCACAGACACACAACCGTTACTCACAGACACACAACCGTTACTCACAGACACACAACCGTTACTCACAGACACACAACCGTTACTCACAGACACACAACCGTTACTCACAGACACACACCGTTACTCACAGACACACAACCGTTACTCACAGACACACAACCGTTACTCACAGACACACAACCGTTACTCACAGACACACAACCGTTACTCACAGACACACAACCGTTACTCAGACACACAACCGTTACTCACGACACACAACCGTTACTCACAGACACACAACCGTTACTCACAGACACACAACTCACAGACACACAACCGTTACTCACAGACACACAACCATTACTCAGACACACAACCGTTACACACAGACACACAACCGTTACTCACAGACACACAACCGTTACTCACAGACACACAACAGTTACTCACAGACACACAACCATTACTCACAGACACACAACCGTTACTCACAGACACACAACCGTTACTCACAGACACACAACCATTACACAGACACACAACCGTTACTCACAGACACACAACCGTTACTCACAGACACACAACCGTTACTCACAGACACACAACCGTTACTCACAGACACACAACCGTTACTCACAGACACACAACCGTTACTCACAGACACACAACCGTTACTCACAGACACACAACCGTTACTCACAGACACACAACTGTAACACACAAACACACAACCGTTACTCACAGACACACAACCGTTACTCACCGACACACAACCGTTACTCACAGACACACAACCGTTACACACAGACACACAACCGTTACTCACGGACACACAAACGTTACTCACAAACACACAACCGTTACTCACAAACACACAACCCTTACACACAAACACACAACCGTTACACACAACTGTTACTCAAAAACACACAGCCATTACACACAAACACACAACCTATACACACAAACACACAACCGTTACACGCAAACACAGAACCGTTACACACAAACACACAACTGTTACACACAAGTGTAACACACAACTGTTACACACAAACACACAACCGTTACACACAAGCACAACCGTCACACACAAACACACAAGTGTAACACACAACTGTTACACACAAACACACAACCGTCACACACAAAAACGCAAGCGTAACACACAACAGTTACACACAAACACGCAACCGTTACACACAAGCACAACCGTCACACTCAAACACACAAGCATAACACACAACAGTTACACACAACAGTTACACACAAACACACAACCGTTACACACAACACCATCTGAAACGCACACCTCCTGGATAGATGGAGTTGTAGACACTCGTGTAGGATAGAGAAATCATAAGTGTGTCAGTCAGTGTGTAATGATGAATAAATCATCTTTAAAGAGATCCTTTCAGAATGACTCAGAAACCCGCAGGTGGATTTATAGCTATAAATATAAAACATAAAGTTGGTTTCATCAGCTTTATTTGAACAATAAAGTGTCTCTTCGTATATAATCAAGATGCTCTTAATTTATCAGTTGCAGAAGCAAATCTAACAAAACAAACATGAATATTTCACCGCTGCGTATTAAATGTGTGTTTGATGTGCAGCGGGTACATTTATAGAGGTTAATCTCAGTCTCTGAGCTCCATGTCTTCTGTTGTGAATTATTGAGCGCTCGCACCCCGCCGTCACTCCAGCGCTACGCTTCAGAATCAAATTAGATAAGAGAGAGACAACTCTCCGGCGTCCCAGTGTCCCGGCGCTCGTGGCTAACCCCCGTCAGCTTCACTCCCAGTTCATCAGCGGAGAAGCAGGCTTCTGGCGGAGGTTTCCGGAGGTTTCCCGGCACTGATGAACTGCTTTAGACTCTTTCTGATCTCTTCCTGTCATAAATGTGATCCAGTGGATCATCGTTCGCCTCTCAGGGTTAACCCTAACCCTCACTGAAGGAGAGAGGGGAAGTTTTCCGTCATGGAACCAAAAATCTAGCAATTCTGAGAAAAAATTCAGAGTTGCCAGATAGTCAGGATTGTGAGATATAAAAAAAAATGTAAGAAAAAATGTCAGAATTGTGAGATAAAAAGTTGCAATTACTTTTTATATATTTTCGCTCTGTGGCGAAAACGAGCTTCTATAAGAAAGAGATTTCGGACGACGATTTTAACGTATTTTGTCTTGTTGGCATTTTCGCTGCTTATTTTGCAGTATTTCCATTTTCTGTCTTAAAACTGCAGTATAAGCACAAAAGTGCACAAAAAAAAAAAAAAAATTGTGAGATAATACTTTTTAATTGTCACGAAAAAACATAATGGATTGTTGATGTCAATTTAGAATTACAAGAAAAATGTCAGAATTACAATTTATTTATAAACTTCGCAATTACCTTTTTCATATTTTCGTTCTGTATAGTGAAAATGAGCTTCTATGAGAAAGAGCTTTTACAAGACGGTTTTATTGTATTTTTAGTTTTTCAAGCAATTTTGAGGAAAAAGTAAGAGTTGCCAGATATACGCTAAACTCAAAAATTGTAAGAAAAAAATGTCAGAATTGTGAGATAAAAAGTCAAAATTACCTTTTATATATTTTCATTCCGTGGCGAAAACAAGCTTCTATAAGAAAGAGCTTTCAGACGATGTCACAATTACCTTTTTCATATTTCGTTCTGTGTAGTGAAAACAAGCTTCTATAAGAAAGAGATTTCGGACGACGGTTTTAACGTATTTTTGTCTTGTTGGCGTTGTCGCTGCTTTTTTTGCAGTATTTCCATTTTCTGTCTTAAAACCTGCAGTATAAGCACAAAATTGTGAGACAATTTTTTTAAATTGTCGCGAAAAAACATAATGGGTTGTGATATGTCAATTTAGACTTACGAGAAAAATGTCAAAATTGCAATTTATTTATAAACTCGTAATTGTGTGGGAAAAAAAGTTGCAATTACCATTTTCATATTTTCGTTCTGTATAGTGAAAATGAGCTTCTATGAGAACGAGATTTCGGAAGACGGTTTTAACGTATTTTTAGTTTTTCAAGCAATTTTGAGAAAAAAGTAAGAATTGCCAGATATAGGCTACATTTAAAAAAATTAAGAAAAAATGTCAGAATTGTAAGATAAAAAGTTGCAATTACCATTTCATATTTCCGTTCTGTATAGTGAAAATGAGCTTCTATGAGAAAGAGCTTTTACAAGACGGTTTTATTGTATTTTTAGTTTTTCAAGAAATTTTGAGAAAAAAGTAAGAGTTGCCAGATATACGCTAAACTTCAAAATTTTAAGAAAAAAATGTCAGAATTGTGAGATAAAAAGTCACAATTACCTTTTTTATATTTTCATTCCGTGGCGAAAACGAGCTTCTATAAGAAAGAGCTTTCGGACGACGGTTTTTAACGTATTTTTGTCTTGTTGCCGTTTTCGCTGCTTATATTGCAGTATTTCCATTTTCTGTCTTAAAACTGCAGTATAAGCACAAGAGTGCAGAAACAAAAGTCAGAATTGTGAGATAATACTTTTTAATTGTCGCGAAAAAACAAAAAGGATGGCGAGATGTCAATTTAGAATTACGAGAAAAATGTCAGAATTGCAATTCATTTATAAACTCGGAATTGTGAGAAAAAATGTTGCAATGACCTTTTTCATATTTTCGTTCTGTATAGTGAAAACGAGCTTCTGTAAGAACGAGATTTCGGACGACGGTTTTTAACGTGTATTTTTTGTCTTGTTCGCTGCTTGTATTTCCATTGTCTCTGTCTTCAAACTGCACACAGAAGTGTGTGTTTAATGACGTCTTCACCAGTTCGAGCTGGTGTTCAGTGCGGTTTGAAGTGAGTGATTTAATTCTGTGCATCAGTCCAGATCTAGCTCTCACTATTAACGTTGGCCAGTTTGAGCAGAATGCATCTCTTGCAGTTCGTCTTGGCTTAAATTGCATCTCTCTCGGATCTTCAGCAGGACAGTCGTACAGTATGTCTCAATTTCTGCAGTTTTAGAAATAAAAGCAAAGGGATGAGACATGAATAGAGCAGTGGAACTGAGTCCGCACTGCGGGGAAGATGTGAGGTATCAGTGGTGTGTGTGTAAAACGACGTCACAGAAGGCAAAGTTTGGCCAATCACAGACTGTGTCTTTGGGGGAATCTTTCCCAAGATTCAACATGAACACACGAACACGAGCAGCGACTGACAAGCTCATAGTTCAGGATTTGTGTGTCGTGTGGATTGAGAGTTTGAGAAAGTTCGTCATTGAGACCCCGTTGCAGAGCTCTGCGCTAGACAATCATCCGGACTCAAGGTTGCTTTGGGAAGTTGCATATTGTAAGATATTCCATCAAGTTGAATAAAAGCAGGAGATCTTATTGTGCCCGGTGGCACTTAACTTCAGCAAACTAGTGTTGTCAGTGACTGAATTATCAGACTCCATTCGGTGCTCTTGACAGATCATTCCTCTAAACGGCTGGTCGCCTCGAGCGGCTTTTTCCAGCAATGGATATAAAAGATGTTTCCGTGAACAGGCATTAATTTAATCCAGATCGACTCGGTGAACCGTTCCCCAGACTCTCAACCCGCACACACACATCTTACACTGGGGCTGTTGGGTGGGACGGACTCTGTGAAAGATATCATTAACACACTGTTTCCTTTCCAGCTTCTAACCCAACGATTTTAACTCTGTGTTATGAATGTTAATATCACCTTTTCTCCCAGTGGATTCACAGTTTCTTTGGTTTAATGAGTCTGTTCATCAATATGCAAACATGAAGCTCTTTCTGAAGGTTGGTTAAGGGGAGGGTGCCGTGTTGATGCCATGGTTTGAGGAGGTTTCAGATCACAGACCAACAGTCCTTCCCCCTCAAGCTGCTTAAAACGCAATGTTTGTCACACTAATTTGCCTCATCATATGAATAACAATGATATGCATTATGTGTTTAAACAGCAAAAGCTCTTCTGCACCCCAGTTTCATAGAGTTCTGCTCCATTAAAAAGCTGTTGATGTTTCACAAGTCTAAATCTGAGCAGTGTAATGTCAAACGAAAACTTGTATAATTTAACTTTTGGCATTCCTTGACACTCTGAGAAAACAGGCCTTTTGTTATTCATGCTATGAGATTTCCAAAGGACAGGCTTATGGATAATTATGTTGAAAGATTTGGTCTGTTTTTTGGGGAGGGGAATATCTTGAGGGACAGTAATTTGAAAATATCACCTTCGGTATCCCGGGGTGAGAGTGGGAAGTTTTGCATATAGATCCTCATCATTAGCGAGATATCACCATGCCAACGGGGAGCGGGGATTATGAGCTTTGTGAGCTCCGGAAAACGTTCAGTGAATGATGAATTCAAAACACTTTACCTACTTTGAAACATGGGGTGAAATTTGTTTATCACTATCCGAGAACAATCTTTACACAGCTTTCTTTTTGTAATTTTTTTTTTCATGCAAAAATCATGCGGCCAATTTGTTAATGTAAGTGACCTGTACTACGTGGTTTGCTATCTTGTTAAACATGCAGTCAGTGAGTGGAGGTTAGCATAGATAGCGTTAGCATTAGCACTAGCACTAGCACAGCCAAGTCTGTTTGTACTGTACAGTAGATATAGAACTGTTTTTGTAGGATTTATCTGAATGTACATTCTAGTTTATGCTCTGGGTAGCACATTATGCTTAAGTTTTAAATGATTTTCTGTATTATTCTAACCCTGTAATCAAGTATACGACAGTAATTCTTTAGCATTAGCCTAGCTGTTTATAGTCTGATTTTAAATAGATGCTAACCAAACTAACTTTAGAACTAACCTCATTAAGTCTTAGTCCTGTTCTAATGATGGTTTTTCTCTCTCTCTTGTTCATTTGTCTTGCTCGGGTAACTAATGCCGTCTTCCTTCTCTCTTTCATCCTAGGAGGTGAACTAGTGTTGCCAATTATAACTGTGGATTCCCTTGATCCCCATCAATTGCGACACGTTACCCTGTTATTCCCCCGCCCCCGACCTATCGCCCCTTCCTCACCTTGCTCGAGACCACCAAAGAGTCTCTCGCCCTGCCCGGGCGACCCCCATGTCCACTAGACCAGGAGGACTGCGAGGAGCCCATGGAGGTCTCGGCCTACGGCTCGGGCGAGATGACGGAGTCCGACGATGAGGATTACTATAAAAAAACTCGCCCCTTGTCACTGATCGGACGGTACTCCCGCCTCCCCCCCGGGGTGATCGCCCCTTCGCCCGTTTGCCCAACTCCCATCGACCGCCGCTCCCCTTCACCCCTACGGCCCCACCAGTTTCCCGACTCAAACCTGGCATCAACACTGGCCCCAACATCCCGGCGGGTAAAATGAACACTCGTGACCAAGTGCTCCTGCCGCCCGCTCAGCCGTCGGGCGAACCAGAACACGGCGGGCGGCATCGACACAACCCAGGTATAACGTATCCCCCAATTTACCCCATGTCCCCACTACAGACCCCTCGTCGCCAGACCGAGGGCCGCCGGGAGCAGTGGAGGTGATACGCGAGTCCAGTAGCACGACGGGAATGGTTGTGGGAATCGTAGCCGCGGCCGCTCTCTGTATCCTCATCCTCCTCTACGCCATGTACAAGTACCGAAACCGTGACGAAGGCTCCTACCAGGTGGACCAGAGCCGCAACTACATCAGCAACTCAGCCACGCAAAGCAACGGCGCCCTGGTGAAGGAGAAGCAGCCCAGCGCAGCCAAGACGGGCACTAAGAGCAAGAAAAACAAAGACAAGGAGTATTACGTCTGAGCTCGGCCTCCAAAGGGACCGAGACGGGAGAAGGAGAGAGATAGGATGAGGAATGGAAAGGTTAACCGTCACTTATAGTGCTCTGACATCAGTCTTCTTTAATTTCCTGTCTCGTCTAGCTGTTGGCCTCATTTCCAGCGAGAGCTAAAGAGTACGAAGGTGTCTATAGGGTTTGGAATCATTCCTTCCCTCATTTACTTTTTTTGATAGCTAATCCCTGTTATGAAAAGAAACTCTGCAAACCTTTTGTATTGATGAAAAGTGGATTTTTCCGCACACTTAATTTGACGCTCTAGTTTGTTCTCTGTAAATACTACTCTAGTCCCCAATATTCAGATCATCTCCTAGCCTGATGTCAAAACACCCATGTATGCCAGGCTGCTTGGGCAATCCATTGTTGCTCCATCAGAGCATTGGATGCGGTCGAGAATTGTTTGGGAATGAGAGCAGTTCGATTGGAACGGCTTGGCATAGGTGACATTTCAGGAACAGATGGTGCCGAAAACGTTTAGCAGTCACACTCCTCCGTAATACTGCCAAACCAGCTCTGTGTCAAATCCGTCTCCCTCTCTTTCCAAGTGCTTCACGTTTCCATCCTCCACTCCCTTCATCCCTCTCTTTCTCTCTTTCCCCACACCCTTTCTTGGCTTGTTCTCCCTTTTCCTCCTTGTCCTTGGTGCTCAGGAGCAGATGCAACGTAATTCTGTTGTGTTTCCAGCATGTGGTATTCAAAATGAAAACAGACAAATACTGTTTCTGTGGAGTCAAACAAATTAATATATGAATATATATACATATATATCAAACCGTTACAACTAGCGAAACATCTGTGGATGATCCCTTCAGCCGCCAGAACTCTCGGAGGCCCGCGGTCACCCCACGTTTCGGCAGATAATCGTCATGTGTGTGTGAGGGTTCCACAGGGCTCCGTCCTCGACCCGCTGAGGATCTTGGGTTCTGCTCTAAGTACCTCATTCAAGAACCCGAAACAGCAAATGGACACATCCATGTATACAGATGTTTGAAAAGGACTCGTGAACATGATTGATCAAGACCCTCCGACCCACGTCACGTCAACAAACCATATCAGTGGAAAACAGCAGAGACTTGGATGATAGGGTGCTTTTTTGTTTTGTTTTCTATGTGTGTGCGTGCTTTCTTTTTTATTTTGTCACAATGTCAAAGGGAAAAGACAATAATGTTCCAGTTAACGTACATCCCGAGTAAACGTGAACTCTCCTGCGTCTTTGAGCACGTTCTCTCAGGAGGAAAGTAGGTATGAACTTTGCGCATTTCAGAAAACGGAACAAACTCTCTTGAAAGAAAGACGACATGGCCTGTTCCTGGAAGATGTACATCCTGAACTCTAGTATTCTAATTTTCTCAACTCTATTAAAAGAACTAAACTACGATGAAAAGAAAATGTTTAAAACAGTTTGTGAAATGTCTAAATATTTGAATCTCATCCCAGTGCTAAAAGAGATGTTTTTCCTAATTATCATCCCTAAGAAAGAAAAAAAAGAAAAAAGAATGTGCAATGAACTGCACAGATAGTGAATCAGATTGCAGAACGCAGATGCTCCTTTGAATATTAAACAGCAAAATACGATTTGGTTTACAAGAAAACATTTCCTTTACCTGGCGGGATAGTGTATCCGGGAGACTTTGATCCTCCGACTCTCTCCTCTGTGTGAATCATGTCGCTCGCTTTACCCAGCGTGTGGAGGGCTGTTCATACTCCATATTCACTCAACGAGGACCAGACACCATCATCATTTGATTTCCCTCCTCCATCTCTGAGTGTTTGTGCGCTTGTTTGTCTGTATGAATGTTTCCATTATCCCAGATCCTGTTCGGGTTTTGTCTGTTGCATTTCTCCTCAGCTCCCTTGTTCTTTCTAAATGTTATTGTAGAGTGTTCCAGTGAGATGAATCTGCATACGTGTATATTAACAGAAGGGAATACAATTGGTTATATACTTCTTACACCCTGTGTCGTGTGCTTATTTAGCCTTCACACTTTTCTTCCTCACTTCAGCTCAACACAAACCCTTTGAGAGGGTAAACTAGAGAGTATTTATAGTCCAGTGTAACTCCATCGACAACCTTCATTCACATCACGATGAAGCTGTACACGAGTGCCGGTAAGTCTTTGATTCTCAAAATGCGGCTACAATTTCAAGATCATTTGCGATTCACATGTGATTCTAACATCTGAAAGACATCTTGTGCCTACGTCTGCTTGCATTACGTTTGCGTATGCTTCAAATGATTATTCATATACGTAAATATCGTCGCTGTCCGATGAAAACCGCGTATGTCCATTTTGCCGATTTTTCGACGGATAGAATGTCCAGGTTCATTCCCGTATACAGTTTGCTTCACATATCTAAATGACCAATGAAAAGTTGTGAAATCATGTCATCTGGTTTTCACGGAGCTGCAGTTCACGGAGATCATGAAAGCGCGCTTGATTGTTTTATTTTATTTTACAAAAGCACAACGCTTTCTTGTTATTGTGAGTTACACAAATAAAAGTAGTTGCGAATAATGTATTATTATTTTCTGTATGACCATAAATGATAGAGTATTTTAAGTGTTTCACTGTTAGGAAAATGCAAGTGTTCGCGCCCGCGCCTCCGTGCCGTGCAGTGCGCGCTCCACACTCCACACAAACCCTTGGATATGCGTCATATCTTGTGTTTATTTGAGATAATCTTAGCCCTGTATTATTTTATTTTCTAACCCGTATTATGAATGACATTTGACGAATTGCTTTGTTCATTTTTGGGATAAAAGCATCTTCAAAATACGTAGCCTAATAAATGTTAAAATAATGATGATAATTATTATTATTATTTGCGTACACGGACCCCAAAAGTCAGGTGACTGTTAATGTGCAAAAACTGTTTCCATTGCAGTTTTGCAAAATATTCACTTTCTGGCAGGCGAAATACTGCATTATAATGGTTGTATTGGCATTCTAAAGGTATTTTAAGAGGTAAAAAGTAGACATTTAATAAATTGAGCGTATTTAATAAACTGAGACATAGGCTATTTAATAAACTGAGACGTAGGCTATTTAATAAACTGAGACGTAGGCAATTTAATAAACTGAGCGTAGCCTATTCATCTGTCAATATGAAACGCGACTTGGCCATTCTAATTAATGATGGGAAGAACACGTATCCACCACCGTTACTGTTAAATATGCACGGATGTCCATTTAAACTCGATTTTGGTCAAATGTGGATTATATTATTACACTGGCAAGAATATGGTTACACTGCAAAAAAATGCTTTTCTTACTTAGTATTTTTGTTTTGTTTCCAGTCCAAATATCTAAAAATTATTAATTCAAGAAGCATTTACTAGAGAAGTAAAATGACATAAGAAATTCTATTTTGTTTTAAGATAAAAAGAAAGTAATTTAAGTAATTTTTGCTTAAAACAAGCAAAATTATCTGCCAATGGGGTAAGCAAAAAAACTTAATTCGAATGGAAAACAAGAAAAAAAATCTTCATTCGAATGGAAACCAAGAATTTTTTGCTTACCCCATTGGCAGATAATTTTTTCTCGTTTTAAGCTAAAATTACTTAAATTACTTTCTTTTTATCTTAAACAAAATAGAATTTCTTATGTCATTTTACTTCTCTAGTAAACGCTTCTTGGTTTAAGAATTTTTAGATATTTGGACTGGAAACAAAACAAAAATACTAACTAAGAAAGTATTTTTTGCAGTGTACATTTAAAGATGCCGTACCAAGTATGACAACGCTACGTCAACTGCTTTTGAAATTACTGTGTTTTTTTCACTTCCTGAAAAGTAACCGTTTTGGACATCAGCGGCGATATGCACTTCTCTAACAACAAGACAAGGCGATGCTTCTGCTGTGTATAAACTAATAAAGTATACCAGTCACAGCAGCAATCGCTCTCCTTTCCACCAATGCTTATGGCACTACCAACTCAGAAACTCGAGTATCGAAATGATCTCAGTTTCCCAGTAGTGAATACAACTTGTGAGAGCGTTGATGTCCAATATCCAACTAGGAATTTTTGACTAGGAAACTCCGATTATGAAACTCAAAGTAGGAATTTTCAACTATGAATTTTTTCACTAAGAAACTTGTATTTATGATAATTCCAATACTGTATAAAACATACAATATGCTTTAAATGGTTATCCATGTACATATGCACTACTGTATACCAGTATAAAGTACACCAGTCACAGCAGCAATCGCTCTTCCCTTTGTCATATTTAAAGTTTATTACTCGCCCAATTTGGAGACTAGGGTATCAAAATTATCTCAGAATTTCCCAGAATTAAATATAACTTGTGAGGGTGTTCATGTCCAATATCCAACTAGGAAACTCCGACTAGGAATGTCTCTGTGACAGACAGATGAAGATTTGACATTTCAGAAAAACACTGCAGAAAAAAGAACAAGGTTTATCTGAGGACAAAAGACATCAGGACTGAAGATGTGAAAGTGTTGGAAAGTGCAGATGTGTTTTAGAACACAAACACACACACTCTCCTCTTTCTGTTTCCATGGAAACAAGCTTCAGCCTTTATGATGGTGTGTGTGTGTGTGTGTGTGTGTGTGTGTGTGTGTGTGTGTGTGTGTGTGTGTGTGTGTGTGTGTGTGTGTGTGTGTTCGGGGGTTTAAACAGTTCTCCAGTGATCTCTGGAACAGACGAAACTGAAGATGAAGAGGCCGAGCAACAACCGTGTGTTTATGACCCAATAATGAAGAACGACTGGAGTTTGAAAATCCTTTATTTCATAGAGATCACAAACCGTCAAAGAAACACATTACTAGAACAATCTGTGTCTCTTCTAGTCCTGGAAATCACAATCCGTCCCTGATATTTACACACACACACACACACACACACACACACACACACAGTTCAGCAGCTCGTATTTATGATGTACACAAATAGTATTATATTCCAAAAGCATAATTTGCCTAATGTTCCAGTGTCAAGTATGAATCTGCAAATAAAACTCGTCGCCAGCTGGAGGATTTATCACGAATAGAGGAACAGAAACTACAGCGCCCCCTTTTTTTTAATAGACATGAAAATGCACATTCCGAACTTAAAAGTATTTAATTCAAGAATTCTTTGGAATATCGATGTAAGATTGGTCTTGTTTTTAAGAAGACACTGGCAGAATGTCAGATTTTTGTAGAAGTGAAATAAATTATGAAAGTTAAACAGAAAAAAAAGTTATAGAAGTTTGAGTTTATGAAAATGTACAATGTTAAAAATTTTATTATTCATGTTTTATATAAAATATATATTTTCAAAATCTGGTGGACTCTAAAAATGCAAAAAAATCAAAGGCAAAAATCTGAACAAGTTGTGTTTCAAATGTTATGTTGATATCTCAGAAAATTCACCTGGCAAGCCAGATTTACATCAAGATGTTTAGTCTGGCAACTCTCCATAGACGGCTCAATCCGAGCGGCGGGATAAACGGTTGTCTCTCGAAATCCCTCCGCACGCAATAGGCTAGCGCTACAACCAATCAGAGCAACGGAGAAGGAGACGTAGTCGAGCGGCAAAGATCCGGTCCAGCAAAACTCAGAACACTTTAAAGAATGTTTTAAGAATGACTTCAGTGCCGTTCTTTGCTCTTTTCTTAAAGAAATACGTAACTCCAAGTCCTCCAGAGTCGCGGCCAAAGCCGATTGGAAAGACGCTGTTCTCCATCCGCAGCCGCCATTCTGTGTTTTCAAGCGGCAGCCGTCGCAACACTGTCGTCACATGTTAAGCCCGCCCCCCGCCTACTCTATACACGACGTGATTGGCCTGACCCAATTTAGGGTTTTGCAGCTAGAAGGTCTGTGGAGAGTTGCTAGACTGCAGAATACACTTTGCTGCCGCTAGCGTGCGTCTAGATTTCTAGGAAAATGAGCGTTCAGTGAGATGTAGTTTGGGCGCAGTACCACACTTCTCCACTAGTGGACATTACTGCCCATATAAGGGCGCCTCCATCTCCATATGTTGTTTGAGTCTGAACCATTATTTTAAGTACACATCCTATTCAGAAGTAGTGTTGGAAGTTTGGCAGATTTAGAAATGAATTCAACCTCTAAGAAACACAGAAGATCCCGTATGTGCATTATAGCTCGCTGCACATCACTAATGCTGAATCTATTATTGTTTTCTTTATATTTAAAACAAACTGAGGTTTCTAACATTCTTTCATGATTTTTCATGTTCAAAATAAAGGTCTGAACAATTCTGAATTCTTGTTGCAAATTGATAAATAACGGCTCCTCTGTAATGTATTTTAAAAATCAGTCACCAACTATGTAAACTAGAGATTATAAGCTTTCAAATGATATATAGTTTGTCAAGATTGGTTTAGGTTTAGTATAGGATATTACTGTTTTAAATATGTACGGGTGAAATCATAAGCACTGGTGCGCCCGTACTTCTGTGTGTTCTCTCTTTACACACACCGATTCAAACTCTGTGTTTGTGTGAATCATTTACACACGTGATTCAGTGAGTCTTGTTTTCCAGAACAATGTCTTGTAAGGGGATTGCAGGTTAACAGAGGAGTAGCTGAAGAATAAGAGCATACGGTGAGAGTGTGTGTTCATGATGAAGTGTGAGACACACACACACACACACACACACACACACACACTCTTCATCACACACACACACACACACACACACACACACACACACACACACACACACACACACACACTCTTCATCACACACACACACACACACACACACACACACACACACACACCACACACACACACACACACACACACACACACACACACACACTCTCAGTGGTTCTGTGTGATGATGTTCTGCTGGGTCACACACACACACTCTTCATCACACACTCTTCATCACACACTCTTCATCACTCACACACACACACACTCTTCATCACGCACTCTTCATCACACACACACACACACACACTCTTCATCACACACTCTCATCACACACACACACACTCTTCATCACACACTCTTCATCACACACACACACACACACACACACATCATCATCACACACACACACACACTCTTCATCACACACACACACACACACACACACACACACTCTTCATCACACACACACACGCTCATCACACAAAAATGTGAAATATGAACACAACTCGGACCAAAGACTTCATGTTTGTTATTATTTATCGTTTATTGCCGTTGTGATTTACTGTTATTCATATTCATATATGTAAATATGTCCTACTACCATAATGCATCATATCCTGACGTCACTGAAGACTGAAGTATAATAACGCATTATCAACATTCACACACTCTCTGAATCCCAGATCCCGGC
>JARPMJ010004372.1:20000-42500 GCA_033366665.1 Phoxinus dragarum | reverse complement strand
CGCGACGAGAACGCTCTGCTCGACTGAACTTGCTGTGGTGTTTCTGAAGATATCTATATATGGTACAAAAATAAAAAGATAATCCCTATTATTTATTATAATCATATATTCTGAGGAAGCTCAGTGTGGGGTTTGTCCTGCTTTAGATCGGTGGTTTTCTTGAACAGAACGAAATTAAACGCAACGTTCATGCCTTCGATAATAAAGTTGGTAAACTGCGATCTCAAAATTATGAGCTTCTAACTTGCAACTGAGAGGAAAAAAAAAACAAAACAAAAAAACGGTCCCTGGCAGGGAGCTTGATTGACAGGTGATCTGACCAATCATACTTCGCCATCCGCCATTTGTTGGAGGATTTGAGCTGGAGAAGCGGAGTGTACTGACGTCTCTCCGCGGTTAAAACAACATTCCTCCTGATGTTCATTCATGTTTATTTGATGCTATAAATGAACTAGAAGAAGAGATGATCGGTTCACGAGCGGCTTTAACTGAGCGATCTGACACACACATTAAAGAGACACGAAACGCTATTTATTGTTTACATTTCTTTTTAAAAATGACCAAATTTGAAAGGTGAGACGTTGTTTAATATGTTTAATATCTAAAGTAACCTGGTCTGTCCTGTCTCGGTGTCTCTCTGCACCCACACATGGTGTGTGTGTGTGTGTGTGTGTGTGAGAGCGGCATAGGTTGTCGGACATAGCAACAGTAACTAAGGGGGGGCGGGTCTTTGCGAACGGTCAATTGTGAAACAACCTCAGAATTCAGAGAACGTCTAAATTGTGAATTTATAATGTGGTTCTGAGGGGAAACAACGTTTTTTTTGTGTGTTTTTTTTGGTGAAAAACAAAACAGAATTGCGAGATCTAAACTAAGGTTTACAGGAGTGATGTCTGACTGTTCGTGATGTTATACCATTTAATATGCAGCAATCACGCCTTATTGCTGAAAATCTATGTAAAATCCTTTGCATATTGCTTTTGAGAAGTGATCAGTCATATAAAATAAATAAATAAAATGCTTGAGTTAGTTGAGCATGAAGACTCGAGAGACAGGGTTCAGACAGTCTCCCGACTCCCGAAGGAAAAATGAATGTCTCCAGCAGGGGAGACAGAGAGACGAGACACTGCGGCCTCCAGCAGGGGGAGACAGAGAGACGAGACACTGCGGCCTCCAGCAGGGGGAGACAGAGAGACGAGACACTCCGGCCTCCAGCAGGGGGAGACAGAGAGACGAGACACTGCAGATCAACACTAGAGGAACAGCTTTCTGTCTGATTTAAAGAACAAATCAATAAAACGAGAGGAAAGCACTGATTTGAGGCTCTACTTTACAGTGGAAATCAGTTTACTCAATACCGGTAATGTGAACTTGACTGACTGCTTCATTTCTACTGTAAATAATGAAGCTAAAAGTCCAGTCCCAGTTCTCCTGGCCAAACACCAGCAGTGAGGTCAGAGGTCGCAGAGCGCTTCTCCACGCATTTAAACGCACGTTTCTCTTTTTCTGCTCGGTGTGAAATCACGGAAACTTTCTTTGGCACATGCGTTGGATGCGTAATGGATTCTCCCGCACATTATCGCCGTAATTAATAATTCTGGGCATGAATCATAAGAGTTTGGCTGCAGAGACTGAACATTAGACCGTAAAGACCCCGACACACTTCAAGCGAAGGTGAAACATTAATTAGCGTGACAGTTTCAAACAAAATCAGGCCGTAACAAAGTTGGAGTTTGTTTCGGGAACTTTCTGAGAAACACCTTTGAATTGTCATTGGTCGGTGGTGATGATGTAATAGGTGGGGTGTGGCTCGGAGGCTCCGCCTTCTTTGCCATATTTCTCTTCAGTTCGTCGAGGTCAGAATTGCTCAAGTATTTCGTTCTTGTTCCCCTAAGAAAGAGCGATACAGAACACGGCCCGGACTATATCGGGCCTTGAAGCGGATCATCCCATCCGACAGGAATGACCAACACTCAACACTCCTCCTTTCCCAGATCCAGTGGGAATCTCCTGTGGTTTCATTTCCCAGAGTTGGCATGGAGTAGGGCTGCACGACAGTGGAAAAAACTGACATCACGAGATTCACTTTTTCTGCAATATATATATATTGTGATATTTGAAAAAACAGGAATGATATATCGCCACCATATCCGGATCGGCCCAATAACAAAAATGTGGCCGATACATTCCAGACAATAAATAATGTATTATTTCCTTAATCTGAGACTCAGATGTGACTGTTCAACATGATGGTTTTGAATTGCATTAAAGGAAAATACTGTTAAGTGCAACATGTGTCGTATAGACTACATAAAATGATCATGAGAACATTATAATTGTGTGTTTTGGACATGGGTTTAATGGCGAGACTGGTTTTAGTAATCAGGCTCTCACAACGTGTATAAAAACTTGGATTTAGATTTATCGGTTATCGCCTTTCAAATATAAAGTAGTATCGGTACGTTTCGGCCAAAATGTTCATATTGGTGCATCCCGAGCTGAACCCACATGGCCCGGATGTGGCCCGGGTGTGGCCCGGGTGTGGCCCGGATGTGGCCCAGATGTGGCCCGGATGTGGCCCGGGTTGTGGCCCGGTTGTGGCCAGATGTGGCCAGGGTGTGGCCCGGTTGTGGCCCGGATGTGGCCGGCACTATGTCGCTGTCTGGGCTTGAACAGCTATATTTGGGGAATAGCTCTCGAATGAGCAGGCGGTTTGTTGGCGAGTCTGGATTGGGAATATTCCCAGTTCTTGACCAGTATCGCGATGTCAGTTTAATCTGGACGTGCGGTGCGGCCCTGTTCGTGGCTCAGAAGCGGTCGTCTCTGGGCAGCGCCGGGGACCGGAACGGGCTGAGGCCGAGGCTCCGGCGCGGGTGGACCCGCTCTTCCCCCGGCCGGCCGCAGCCCAGGTCTACGAGCGGGGAGTCGGCTGGGTTCAGCGGGGCGACCCGCACTGACAGATTCGGGCTGCCGTTGGTCGAGCAGGGCGCCGAGCGCGAGGTCGGGAAGGGGGTGGAGAAGGGGTCAAAGGTCGATCCGTGGTCCGAGTTCATGGAAGGGTCCACCTTCAGATTGAAGGGGTCACAGTCCGGCGAGGGGAAGGGGTCACAGTTCATGAAGGGGTTGTTGGGCGAGGGCCGGAACCCCAGGCGAGGGCTCGTGGGACTGCTAACGGGTTTCCTAACGCCCGCTCGGTCCACCGCACCGGCCGACACGAAGCTCCACGGGTCGATGCGGGGGCCGGTTGGGGACGGGCGCGGGCGCGGCACGATGTTGACCTCCAGACGGCGGGTTTTGGGGCTCCACAAGCGGGGTCCGGGGTACAGGGCGAACGGCATCGGAGACTTGTCCTCCGCCTCAAACAACGGAAGGTCCAACACTAATAAAGAGAGAAGTGAATCAGTTCCAGGTCAGCAGAGCTGCGGATTAATGCACACATGTAAATGCTTGGTTTAGTGTGTTTACATTTTTCATTGCACTAGTAGAAACATAAGTTTGGGTTGTTTTATGTTAATAATTACTGGTTCCTTAATTTCTAAGTTACTTAACATTGCCCTATTATGCTCTTTGTTTCAGGCTCTACTAGAACAGTAATTGTAATTGCAGTGTAGATACATGTTGATACCGTTTTCATTTGATGGGTACCACCTGTTTAATGGTGAAATATCTGCTGAATTATTAGTGCACACATAACAATAACACCACATTATTTTAATTATTAATCATTTTTAAACGGTTCAATGCTCTACTGTCAGTTATTGGTACTACATTCATCTACATTTATGCATTTGGCAGATCTTTTATCCTTTAATCCAAAGAAATCTATACTTTTATCCTTCAGACCCATGACTGTGGCGTTGCGAGCTAAAAGAGAATTTGTACAGTAGTTTAATATTTGCATTAAACATTTCTCATGCTGATGGGATTTCTAGACAGCGATTGGCCGATAGTTAAGGTTTAAGTTGAAGTAAAACCCTGCATAGACACACTGAGCTGCATGAAGTGCGGAGAAGTACAGGTAGAGCTGAGTGTTACCCAGCTGTGAGGAGTGCAGTCCGTGGCTCGCCCTCCTCCTGCGCTCTCCGCTGTGGTGCGAGACCTCGGCGTCCCCGTTAGCGTGAGCCGGCCCGTCTCCGGCACTGTCCTGCGTCCGGCGGTCCCGGTCCCGGGGGGTTCGGCGGCGGCGGCGTCAGCATGAGCGGCCTGACCTCGGGAGGCTTCAGAGAGTCCAGGAACCCCCGGGGCAGAGAGTCTGTGCTGAAGGTGATCAGATCCCCCACGGGCTCCGGCTCCGGCGCGGGCAGGTGAGTGCGGGACGAGGCCCGGGGCGGGGGGGCGGGGGGGGTGCTGGGCCTCGAGGCAGCGACCCAGAGCGACGGACGCCAGCAGGGCGGCGCTGCTGAGCAGAGAACGGTGCGTGTTCTTCGCCAGACCCCGGGATCCGGCTTCGGGGAACCACACGGGGACGAACCCCCTTCCTCACTCTCTGAACCCTCTGACACACACACACACACACACACACACACACACACACACACCACACACACACATATGAGAAATACACACACACTACCAGTCAAAAGATATATAGTAGATCATCAGTTCTCTATGTGAATATACAGTAAAGTGTAATTTATTCCTGTGATCAAAGCTGAGTTTATCATCATTACTCCAGTCTTCAGTGTCACATGATCCTCCAGAAATCAGTGTAATATGATGATCTGATGCTCAAGAAACATTTATGATTATTATCAGTGTTGAAAATAATTGTGTAATTTTGTGTAATTTGATGAATATAAAGTTCAAAAGAACAGCATTTATATGAAGTAGAAAGCTTTTCTAACATTAAACACTACCGTTCAAAAGTTTGGGGCCAGTCAGAATTTTTATAGAATTTTTTGGGGGAAATAAATAAAAGAAAGTGTGTGTGTGTGTGTGTGTGTGTGTGTGTGTGTGTGTGTGTGTGTGTGTGTGTGTGTGTGTGTGTGTTACCGTTGTGGCTGGATGGTGTGACGGGTCTGTACTCCTCGAAATCAGCTTTAGATTCGTCATTCTCATTACTGTCCATGTCCAGGAGTTTGGCTCTCATCGACAGACTGACACACACACACACACACACACACGCATCAGACCACGTGACTTCATCTGTTTTGCACACAAACGCTCCGAGCACACACTCACCTGTTCTCCTGCGCGCTGAGCCGGAGGATCTTCGGGCTCTTGGGGCTCTTGGGGCTCTTGGGGCCCTGATAAGGAGCGAATCTCCTCTCGCCGTTCGTCTGCTTGAGCGGAAGAGACTCCAGCGGCCAAACCGAACTCCACTTACTCTCACTGGGACTCACTGGGACACACAGAACAAACTCAGATCATAGAGCAACAGCGCCGCCTTGTGGTGACAGTGCTTCTGAAGAAATGCATGTTCACGCTGATGGAAAACTGATCTTTTGAAGTCTAAACGGGAAGAACAAGTGAACGCGATCTCTCGTTATGATCACTGAAACTGAAGAGCACAAGAACAGGGGACAGCTTCATGTCTACATGCACCCTAAGGCAACACTGGGACTCACTGTACAGGCATCGAAAGGACAACTCAACAGCCTGTGTGATGCTCTTCTCTCTTCTTCTGTTCTGTGTGACATTGTAAAGCACACTGGTCAACTTGTGTTGTTTAAATTGTGCTGTATAATAAAGTTGCTATAAACTTCACCTCATGCTAACACATTACTTTGATTAAGCTCATAATAGCAGTAACCGTGATCATAGTAAAATATGTGATGATACCAATTTTAATTGCAATAAACATGCATGTTAACACTTTAATGGCATCTATTCCAAAACTGAAAATAAAAAATAGTCAATTAATGTATAAAAGGTCATATCAACCTCGTGTCTCCAAAACATTCTTCTGCTACTTTTCAGGAATAGAAAAAACACTGTGCTTTTTTAATAATTCATGCTGTGTTGCCAAATTTAAAACTGTGGCTTTATATATGGTCAGACACTTGCACGTGTCATTAATATTATTAACATTTTGATAAAATCAATCTCAAATGGACTTTCAAGGTTTTGTTGGCCATGCATGTTTTATCCGTCATTGTTACGTTCTCATCTCCGTACAGGTCAAGTTTACTGTAGCTACATGTGGACACTCCGCTTCCTCTGTCATTAGCCAATCTCAGGTGATAAAGGATGAAGTGCTTTGAACAGGCCATTTAAAGCAGCGTTGATGACCAAAAGCTAGACTACGATTTATGAAAAATAAATGCATAATAAATAAAGGTATGGCGATACGAGGTTTATATACGACTATATATAGCTACCAATAGTTTGCATATAAGAACACAAGTAATGATAAGATCTTGTTGTAAGTTCACCGAACAAGCCGTAAGTAAGCACTGTAAAGTCTTGTATAGGTGAGTTAAAGGAAGCCGAGGTCATACACAGGTCATGTAGAAGGAGTGATGTATATATCTCTGTACACACTCACGCTGTATCGCTCGGAAGCGCGGACCGATGGACGGCGAGCCCAGATCTGGAGAGTTACGCCTCTTCTCCAAGCCCGGAGACGCCTGCACCGTGATCTTATGGATGAAGTCTACACCGATGAACACAGGAGATATTCACATCAGACCACGGCCAACATGTGTAACACTGGTCATGACAACAGCTGAACACACTACTTCTTTCAGACTCGGTGGAGAAAACACGTGTGTTTATTTATTGCACTTTATCTATTTGCGTCCGCAGATTTCAATTACAATACATATCAATAAATTAGTTTTTTCTCCAATTCAGTGAAATTTATATTCACCAAAATTTACAGTTTCATTCACATCTATATTCTGCAGGTTTCTACTGAGGGGTTTGTTCATATATCATTCAACCTGATTTTATATAACATTTTATTCCTAAAAACGTGGAGAAAATGAGTTTTTTCTGTTTGTTGACAGTATTTTCTGATTTATGGAGTGATAAAAACAGAAATCAAAAATCCCTTCTATTAAAACCTTTAACTCTAATATCTCAACAAAATCACACAAAAATCTTGAACCTGGGTTTATCCAGTGTTCATATTAATATTCTAGAAATGTATGTAATTTAGCAATAAAATAATGCATAATTTGTTCATTTAAACAAAATAACCTAGAAAACGTGTAATACAAAACACTTGTGCTGAATGTGCTGTGATTAATCAACTGGGTAACTATAGTGATATCTGTCAGTCAGAATCTTACTCTTGCCCTGAAAAATAGCGTGTGAATTTGCGTGTAATAATAATAATACATTTAATTTATAACGCACTTTACAACTTGACCTCAAAGTGCAACAATGTAAAACAGATTAAAAACAGAGACATTCAAATAAAAATTTTAGCCATAAAAGCTTTTCTAAAAAGATGGGTTTTAAGTCCTTTTTTAAAAGATTTAAATATGTAAATATTATATCTGGAAATAAAGAGCAGTTGAATATAGCTGTGTTGTTCATTTTAACCTCTGATATTAAAGTGTACCAAATGAGAGGCTTCCCTGTATAGTTCGCAGCATTATTTGAGAGAGATTTATTCTTCTTTAAGAAATCAAACTATTGACATCGGCATTGGGCGATATCATTCTGAACAATCGGCTGTCGGGATCAGCAAAGACATTTAGTATCGGTGCATTGTAACTAGGTGTATTCTGAGGGGTTTATTCATATATCATTCAACCTCATTTTTATAGTGTAAAAAGATACATCAAAAATCCCCTCTATAAAAACCTTTAACTCTAATATGTCAACAAAATCAAACTATAATTTTGAACTTGACTTTATCCAGTGTTCATGACGATCTTCTGGGAATGTATGCAAATTAGTGCATATTTACTTGCGTATTTAAACAACATTTCAGAAAACTTGTACTACAAAGCAATTGTCTTAATGCACAGTGATTAATTGACTGGAAAAGCAAGGTAATATTAGTAGTTATTCACCTGTGCATCTCTTCTTAACCGAGAAACCACAGTTAGTACAACATGGTTCATTATTACTAACGATGTGCAGAAATGTGTGTGTTTGCGGTGTTCTGCTCTCGGTTACATGTTAACTTGTTATTTTTCCATTCTAGTGTCATAACACCTCATTACTGTGCGATTGCAGCTCATTAATATCGTAAGTAAAGAGAGTGTAATAATTACAGGCTCTGAGAGCGCCATTTGCTTATAATAACATCTGAAAACACTGATCATACACTGATCATACACTGATCATACTCTGATCATACACTGATCATACACTGATCATACACTGATCATACACTGATCATAGACTGATCATACACTGATCATACACTGATCATACTCTGATCATACACATAGACTGATCATACACTGATTATGTCTGTTAGCAACTACTGTACCCCACACAGCCTAGCAGCAGCTGTGAAACCATACACTACTAATCCTGAACATCCTAGATCATGTATAATGCACTACAATAACCCAGAACAGCCTATCCACACACAGTCAAACACACAGTCAAACACACACAGTCAAACACACACAGTCAAACACACACAGTCAAACACACAGTCAAACACACACAGTCAAACACACAGTCACACACACACACACAGTCAAACACACACAGTCAAACACACAGTCAAACACACACAGTCAAAAACACACAGTCAAACACACACAGTCAAACACACACAGTCAAACACACACAGTCAAAAACACACAGTCAAACACATACAGTCAAACGCACACACAGTCAAACGCACACACAGTCAAACACACACAGTCAAACACATACAGTCAAACGCACACACAGTCAAACACACACAGTCAAACACACACAGTCAAACACACAGTCAAACACACAGTCAAACACACAGTCAAACACATACAGTCAAACACACACACAGTCAAACGCACACACAGTCACACACACACAGTCAAACACACACAGTCAAACACACACAGTCACACACACACACAGTCAAACACACACAATCAAACACACACAGTCACACACACTCAGTCACACACACACAGTCAAACACACACAGTCAAACACACACAGTCAAACACACACAGTCAAACACACACACAGTCAAACGCACACACAGTCAAACGCACACACAGTCAAACGCACACACAGTCAAACGCACACAGTCAAACACACACCGTCAAACACACACCGTCAAACACACACCGTCAAACACACACACACAGTCAAACGCACACACAGTCAACCACACACAGTCAAACACACACAGTCAAACACACACAGTCACACACACACAGTCAAACACACAGTCAAACACACAGTCAAACACACAGTCAAACACACAGTCAAACACACAGTCAAACACACAGTCAAACGCACACACAGTCAAACACACTACTGTACCCCACACAGCCTAGCAGCAGCTGTGAAACCATACACTACTAATCCTGAACATCCTAGATCATGTATAATGCACTACAATAACCCAGAACAGCCTATCCACACACAGTCAAACACACACAGTCAAACACACACACACAGTCAAACAAACACAGTCAAACACACACACACAGTCAAACACACACACACAGTCAAACACACACAGTCAAACACACACACAGTCAAACACACAGTCAAAAACACACAGTCAAACACACACAGTCAAACACACAGTCACACGCACAGTCACACACACACACAGTCACACACACACACAGTCAAACACACACAGTCAAACACATACAGTCAAACACACAGTCAAACGCACACACAGTCAAACACACACAGTCAAACACACAGTCAAACACACAGTCAAACACACAGTCAAACACACACAGTCAAACACACACAGTCAAACACACAGTCACACACACACACACAGTCACACACACACACAGTCAAACACACACAGTCAAACACACACAGTCAAACACACACAGTCACACACACACAGTCAAACACACACAGTCAAACACACACAGTCAAACACACACAGTCAAACACACACAGTCAAACACACACACAGTCAAACGCACACACAGTCAAACGCACACACAGTCAAACGCACACACAGTCAAACGCACACAGTCAAACACACACAGTCAAACACACACAGTCAAACACACACAGTCAAACACACACAGTCACACACACACACAGTCAAACACACACAATCAAACACACACAGTCAAACACACACAGTCAAACACACACAGTCAAACACACACAGTCAAACACACACAGTCAAACACACACAGTCAAACACACACACAGTCAAACGCACACACAGTCAAACGCACACACAGTCAAACGCACACACAGTCAAACGCACACAGTCAAACACACACCGTCAAACACACACCGTCAAACACACACACACAGTCAAACGCACACACAGTCAACCACACACAGTCAAACACACACAGTCAAACACACACAGTCAAACACACACAGTCAAACACACACAGTCACACACACACAGTCAAACACACACAGTCAAACACACACAGTCAAACACACAGTCAAACACACACAGTCAAACACACACCGTCAAACACACACCGTCAAACACACACACACAGTCAAACGCACACACAGTCAACCACACACAGTCAAACACACACAGTCAAACACACACAGTCAAACACACACAGTCACACACACACAGTCAAACACACAGTCAAACACACAGTCAAACACACAGTCAAACACACAGTCAAACGCACAGTCAAACGCACACACAGTCAACCACACACAGTCAAACACACTACTGTACCCCACACAGCCTAGCAGCAGCTGTGAAACCATACACTACTAATCCTGAACATCCTAGATCATGTATAATGCACTACAATAACCCAGAACAGCCTATCCACACACAGTCAAACACACACAGTCAAACACACACACACAGTCAAACACACAGTCAAAAACACACAGTCAAACACACACAGTCAAACACACACACACAGTCAAACACACACAGTCAAACACACACACACAGTCAAACACACAGTCAAAAACACACAGTCAAACACACACAGTCAAACACACACAGTCAAACACACACACACAGTCAAACACACAGTCAAAAACACACAGTCAAACACACACAATCAAACACACACAGTCAAACACACACAGTCAAACACACACAGTCAAACACACACACAGTCAAACGCACACACAGTCAAACGCACACACAGTCAAACGCACACAGTCAAACGCACACAGTCAAACACACACCGTCAAACACACACCGTCAAACACACACACACAGTCAAACGCACACACAGTCAACCACACACAGTCAAACACACACAGTCAAACACACACACAGTCAAACACACACAGTCACACACACACAGTCAAACACACACAGTCAAACACACAGTCAAACACACAGTCAAACACACAGTCAAACACACAGTCAAACGCACACACAGTCAACCACACACAGTCAAAACACACTACTGTACCCCACACAGCCTAGCAGCAGCTGTGAAACCATACACTACTAATCCTGAACATCCTAGATCATGTATAATGCACTACAATAACCCAGAACAGCCTATCCACACACAGTCAAACACACAGTCACACACACACACACAGTCAAACACACAGTCACACACACACACACAGTCAAACACACACAGTCAAACACACAGTCAAACACACACAGTCAAAAACACACAGTCAAACACACACAGTCAAACACACACAGTCAAACACACACAGTCAAAAACACACAGTCAAACACATACAGTCAAACGCACACACAGTCAAACGCACACACAGTCAAACACACACAGTCAAACACATACAGTCAAACGCACACACAGTCAAACACACACAGTCAAACACACACAGTCAAACACACAGTCAAACACACAGTCAAACACATACAGTCAAACACACACACACAGTCAAACGCACACACAGTCACACACACACAGTCAAACACACACAGTCAAACACACACAGTCACACACACACACAGTCAAACACACACAATCAAACACACACAGTCACACACACTCAGTCACACACACACAGTCAAACACACACAGTCAAACACACACAGTCAAACACACACAGTCAAACACACACACAGTCAAACGCACACACAGTCAAACGCACACACAGTCAAACGCACACACAGTCAAACGCACACAGTCAAACACACACCGTCAAACACACACCGTCAAACACACACACACAGTCAAACGCACACACAGTCAACCACACACAGTCAAACACACACAGTCAAACACACACAGTCAAACACACACAGTCACACACACACAGTCAAACACACACAGTCAAACACACACAGTCAAACACACAGTCAAACACACAGTCAAACACACAGTCAAACACACAGTCAAACACACAGTCAAACACACAGTCAAACACACAGTCAAACGCACACACAGTCAACCACACACAGTCAAACACACTACTGTACCCCACACAGCCTAGCAGCAGCTGTGAAACCATACACTACTAATCCTGAACATCCTAGATCATGTATAATGCACTACAATAACCCAGAACAGCCTATCCACACACAGTCAAACACACACAGTCAAACACACACACACACAGTCAAACACACACAGTCAAACACACACAGTCAAACACACACAGTCAAACACACACACACAGTCAAACACACACAGTCAAACACACACACAGTCAAACACACAGTCAAAAACACACAGTCAAACACACACAGTCAAACACACACAGTCAAACACACACAGTCAAACACACACACACAGTCAAACACACAGTCAAAAACACACAGTCAAACACACACAGTCAAACACACAGTCACACACACAGTCACACACACACACAGTCAAACACACACAGTCAAACACATACAGTCAAACACACAGTCAAACGCACACACAGTCAAACACACACAGTCAAACACACAGTCAAACACACAGTCAAACACACAGTCAAACACACACAGTCACACACACACAGTCAAACACACACAGTCAAACACACACAGTCAAACACACACAGTCAAACACACAGTCACACACACACACACAGTCACACACACACACACAGTCAAACACACACAGTCAAACACACACAGTCAAACACACACAGTCAAACACACACAGTCACACACACACAGTCAAACACACACAGTCAAACACACACAGTCAAAACACACACAGTCAAACACACACAGTCAAACGCACACACAGTCAAACGCACACACAGTCAAACGCACACACAGTCAAACGCACACAGTCAAACACACACAGTCAAACACACACAGTCAAACACACACAGTCAAACACACACAGTCACACACACACACAGTCAAACACACACAGTCAAACACACACAGTCAAACACACACAGTCAAACACACACAGTCAAACACACACAGTCAAACGCACACACAGTCAAACGCACACACAGTCAAACGCACACACAGTCAAACGCACACACAGTCAAACGCACACACAGTCAAACGCACACAGTCAAACACACACCGTCAAACACACACCGTCAAACACACACCGTCAAACACACACACACAGTCAAACGCACACAATCAAACACACACAGTCACACACACTCAGTCACACACACACAGTCAAACACACACAGTCAAACACACACAGTCAAACACACACAGTCAAACACACACACAGTCAAACGCACACACAGTCAAACGCACACACAGTCAAACGCACACACAGTCAAACGCACACAGTCAAACACACACCGTCAAACACACACCGTCAAACACACACACACAGTCAAACGCACACACAGTCAACCACACACAGTCAAACACACACAGTCAAACACACACAGTCAAACACACACAGTCACACACACACAGTCAAACACACACAGTCAAACACACACAGTCAAACACACAGTCAAACACACAGTCAAACACACAGTCAAACACACAGTCAAACACACAGTCAAACACACAGTCAAACACACAGTCAAACGCACACACAGTCAACCACACACAGTCAAACACACTACTGTACCCCACACAGCCTAGCAGCAGCTGTGAAACCATACACTACTAATCCTGAACATCCTAGATCATGTATAATGCACTACAATAACCCAGAACAGCCTATCCACACACAGTCAAACACACACAGTCAAACACACACACACACAGTCAAACACACACAGTCAAACACACACAGTCAAACACACACAGTCAAACACACACACACAGTCAAACACACACAGTCAAACACACACACAGTCAAACACACAGTCAAAAACACACAGTCAAACACACACAGTCAAACACACACAGTCAAACACACACAGTCAAACACACACACACAGTCAAACACACAGTCAAAAACACACAGTCAAACACACACAGTCAAACACACAGTCACACACACAGTCACACACACACACAGTCAAACACACACAGTCAAACACATACAGTCAAACACACAGTCAAACGCACACACAGTCAAACACACACAGTCAAACACACAGTCAAACACACAGTCAAACACACAGTCAAACACACACAGTCACACACACACAGTCAAACACACACAGTCAAACACACACAGTCAAACACACACAGTCAAACACACAGTCACACACACACACACAGTCACACACACACACACAGTCAAACACACACAGTCAAACACACACAGTCAAACACACACAGTCAAACACACACAGTCACACACACACAGTCAAACACACACAGTCAAACACACACAGTCAAACACACACAGTCAAACACACACAGTCAAACGCACACACAGTCAAACGCACACACAGTCAAACGCACACACAGTCAAACGCACACAGTCAAACACACACAGTCAAACACACACAGTCAAACACACACAGTCAAACACACACAGTCACACACACACACAGTCAAACACACACAGTCAAACACACACAGTCAAACACACACAGTCAAACACACACAGTCAAACACACACAGTCAAACGCACACACAGTCAAACGCACACACAGTCAAACGCACACACAGTCAAACGCACACACAGTCAAACGCACACACAGTCAAACGCACACAGTCAAACACACACCGTCAAACACACACCGTCAAACACACACCGTCAAACACACACACACAGTCAAACGCACACACAGTCAACCACACACAGTCAAACACACACAGTCAAACACACACAGTCAAACACACACAGTCAAACACACACAGTCACACACACACAGTCAAACACACACAGTCAAACACACACAGTCAAACACACAGTCAAACACACAGTCAAACACACAGTCAAACACACAGTCAAACGCACACACAGTCAACCACACACAGTCAAACACACTACTGTACCCCACACAGCCTAGCAGCAGCTGTGAAACCATACACTACTAATCCTGAACATCCTAGATCATGTATAATGCACTACAATAACCCAGAACAGCCTATCCACACACAGTCAAACACATACAGTCAAACGCACACACAGTCAAACACACTACTGTACCCCACACAGCCTAGCAGCAGCTGTGAAACCATACACTACTAATCCTGAACATCCTAGATCATGTATAATGCACTACAATAACCCAGAACAGCCTATCCACACACAGTCAAACACACACAGTCAAACACACACACACACAGTCAAACACACAGTCAAAAACACACAGTCAAACACACACAGTCAAACACACACACACAGTCAAACACACACAGTCAAACACACACACACAGTCAAACACACAGTCAAAAACACACAGTCAAACACACACAGTCAAACACACACAGTCAAACACACAGTCAAAAACACACAGTCAAACACACACAATCAAACACACACAGTCAAACACACACAGTCAAACACACACAGTCAAACACACACAGTCAAACACACACAGTCAAACACACACAGTCAAACACACACACAGTCAAACGCACACACAGTCAAACGCACACACAGTCAAACGCACACACAGTCAAACGCACACAGTCAAACACACACCGTCAAACACACACCGTCAAACACACACACACAGTCAAACGCACACACAGTCAACCACACACAGTCAAACACACACAGTCAAACACACACACAGTCAAACACACACAGTCACACACACACAGTCAAACACACACAGTCAAACACACAGTCAAACACACAGTCAAACACACAGTCAAACACACAGTCAAACGCACACACAGTCAACCACACACAGTCAAACACACTACTGTACCCCACACAGCCTAGCAGCAGCTGTGAAACCATACACTACTAATCCTGAACATCCTAGATCATGTATAATGCACTACAATAACCCAGAACAGCCTATCCACACACAGTCAAACACACAGTCAAACACACACAGTCAAACACACAGTCACACACACACACACAGTCAAACACACACAGTCAAACACACAGTCAAACACACACAGTCAAAAACACACAGTCAAAACACACACAGTCAAACACACACAGTCAAACACACACAGTCAAACACACACAGTCAAAAACACACAGTCAAACACATACAGTCAAACGCACACACAGTCAAACACACACAGTCAAACACATACAGTCAAACGCACACACAGTCAAACGCACACACAGTCAAACGCACACACAGTCAAACACACACAGTCAAACACATACAGTCAAACGCACACACAGTCAAACACACACAGTCAAACACACACAGTCAAACACACAGTCAAACACACAGTCAAACACATACAGTCAAACACATACAGTCAAACACACACACACAGTCAAACGCACACACAGTCACACACACACAGTCAAACACACACAGTCAAACACACACAGTCAAACACACACAGTCAAACACACACAGTCACACACACACACAGTCAAACACACACAATCAAACACACACAGTCACACACACTCAGTCACACACACACAGTCAAACACACACAGTCAAACACACACAGTCAAACACACACAGTCAAACACACACACAGTCAAACGCACACACAGTCAAACGCACACACAGTCAAACGCACACACAGTCAAACGCACACAGTCAAACGCACACAGTCAAACACACACCGTCAAACACACACACACAGTCAAACGCACACACAGTCAACCACACACAGTCAAACACACAGAGTCAAACACACACAGTCAAACACACACAGTCACACACACACAGTCAAACACACACAGTCAAACACACAGTCAAACACACAGTCAAACACACAGTCAAACACACAGTCAAACACACAGTCAAACACACAGTCAAACACACAGTCAAACGCACACACAGTCAACCACACACAGTCAAACACACACAGTCAAACACACACAGTCACACACACACAGTCAAACACACACAGTCAAACACACAGTCAAACACACAGTCAAACACACAGTCAACACACAGTCAAACACACAGTCAAACACACAGTCAAACACACAGTCAAACGCACACACAGTCAACCACACACAGTCAAACACACTACTGTACCCCACACAGCCTAGCAGCAGCTGTGAAACCATACACTACTAATCCTGAACATCCTAGATCATGTATAATGCACTACAATAACCCAGAACAGCCTATCCACACACAGTCAAACACACACAGTCAAACACACACACACAGTCAAACACACAGTCAAAAACACACAGTCAAACACACACAGTCAAACACACACACACAGTCAAACACACACAGTCAAACACACACACACAGTCAAACACACAGTCAAAAACACACAGTCAAACACACACAGTCAAACACACACAGTCAAACACACACACACAGTCAAACACACAGTCAAAAACACACAGTCAAACACACACAGTCAAACACACAGTCACACACACAGTCACACACACACACAGTCAAACACACACAGTCAAACACATACAGTCAAACACACAGTCAAACACACACAGTCAAACACATACAGTCAAACACACAGTCAAACGCACACACAGTCAAACACACACAGTCAAACACACAGTCAAACACACACAGTCACACACACACAGTCAAACACACACAGTCAAACACACACAGTCAAACACACACAGTCAAACACACACAGTCAAACACACAGTCACACACACACACAGTCACACACACACACAGTCAAACACACACAGTCAAACACACACAGTCAAACACACACAGTCACACACACACAGTCAAACACACACAGTCAAACACACACAGTCAAACACACACAGTCAAACACACACAGTCAAACACACACAGTCACACACACACACAGTCAAACACACACAGTCAAACACACACAGTCACACACAGTCACACACAGTCACACACACACAGTCAAACACACACACACAGTCAAACGCACACACAGTCAAACACACACACAGTCAAACACACACAGTCAAACACACACAGTCACACACACACAGTCACACACACACAGTCAAACACACACAGTCAAACACACACACACAGTCAAACGCACACACAGTCAAACGCACACACAGTCAAACGCACACCGTCAAACACACACACACACACAGTCAAACGCACACCGTCAAACACACACACACACCGTCAAACACACACACACACAGTCAAACGCACACACAGTCAAACGCACACACAGTCAAACGCACACAGTCAAACACACACCGTCAAACACACACCGTCAAACACACACACACAGTCAAACGCACACACAGTCAACCACACACAGTCAAACACACACAGTCAAACACACACAGTCAAACACACACAGTCACACACACACAGTCAAACACACACAGTCACACACACACAGTCAAACACACACAGTCAAACACACACAGTCAAACGCACACACAGTCAAACGCACACAGTCAAACACACACCGTCAAACACACACCGTCAAACACACACACACAGTCAAACGCACACACAGTCAACCACACACAGTCAAACACACACAGTCAAACACACACAGTCAAACACACACAGTCACACACACACAGTCAAACACACACAGTCACACACACACAGTCACACACACACAGTCAAACACACACAGTCAAACACACAGTCAAACACACAGTCAAACACACAGTCAAACACACAGTCAAACACACAGTCAAACGCACACACAGTCAACCACACACAGTCAAACACACTACTGTACCCCACACAGCCTAGCAGCAGCTGTGAAACCATACACTACTAATCCTGAACATCCTAGATCATGTATAATGCACTACAATAACCCAGAACAGCCTATCCACACACAGTCAAACACATACAGTCAAACGCACACACAGTCAAACACACTACTGTACCCCACACAGCCTAGCAGCAGCTGTGAAACCATACACTACTAATCCTGAACATCCTAGATCATGTATAATGCACTACAATAACCCAGAACAGCCTATCCACACACAGTCAAACACACACAGTCAAACACACACACACACAGTCAAACACACAGTCAAAAACACACAGTCAAACACACACAGTCAAACACACACACACAGTCAAACACACACAGTCAAACACACACACACAGTCAAACACACAGTCAAAAACACACAGTCAAACACACACAGTCAAACACACACAGTCAAACACACAGTCAAAAACACACAGTCAAACACACACAATCAAACACACACAGTCAAACACACACAGTCAAACACACACAGTCAAACACACACAGTCAAACACACACAGTCAAACACACACAGTCAAACACACACACAGTCAAACGCACACACAGTCAAACGCACACACAGTCAAACGCACACAGTCAAACACACACCGTCAAACACACACCGTCAAACACACACACACAGTCAAACGCACACACAGTCAACCACACACAGTCAAACACACACAGTCAAACACACACACAGTCAAACACACACAGTCACACACACACAGTCAAACACACACAGTCAAACACACAGTCAAACACACAGTCAAACACACAGTCAAACACACAGTCAAACGCACACACAGTCAACCACACACAGTCAAACACACTACTGTACCCCACACAGCCTAGCAGCAGCTGTGAAACCATACACTACTAATCCTGAACATCCTAGATCATGTATAATGCACTACAATAACCCAGAACAGCCTATCCACACACAGTCAAACACACAGTCAAACACACACAGTCAAACACACAGTCACACACACACACACAGTCAAACACACACAGTCAAACACACAGTCAAACACACACAGTCAAAAACACACAGTCAAACACACACAGTCAAACACACACAGTCACACACACACAGTCAAACACACACAGTCAAACACACACAGTCAAACACACACAGTCAAACACACACAGTCAAAAACACACAGTCAAACACATACAGTCAAACGCACACACAGTCAAACACACACAGTCAAACACATACAGTCAAACGCACACACAGTCAAACGCACACACAGTCAAACGCACACACAGTCAAACACACACAGTCAAACACATACAGTCAAACGCACACACAGTCAAACACACACAGTCAAACACACACAGTCAAACACACAGTCAAACACACAGTCAAACACATACAGTCAAACACATACAGTCAAACACACACACACAGTCAAACGCACACACAGTCACACACACACAGTCAAACACACACAGTCAAACACACACAGTCAAACACACACAGTCAAACACACACAGTCACACACACACACACAGTCAAACACACACAATCAAACACACACAGTCACACACACTCAGTCACACACACACAGTCAAACACACACAGTCAAACACACACAGTCAAACACACACAGTCAAACACACACACAGTCAAACGCACACACAGTCAAACGCACACACAGTCAAACGCACACACAGTCAAACGCACACAGTCAAACGCACACAGTCAAACACACACCGTCAAACACACACACACAGTCAAACGCACACACAGTCAACCACACACAGTCAAACACACAGAGTCAAACACACACAGTCAAACACACACAGTCACACACACACAGTCAAACACACACAGTCAAACACACAGTCAAACACACAGTCAAACACACAGTCAAACACACAGTCAAACACACAGTCAAACACACAGTCAAACACACAGTCAAACGCACACACAGTCAACCACACACAGTCAAACACACACAGTCAAACACACACAGTCACACACACACAGTCAAACACACACAGTCAAACACACAGTCAAACACACAGTCAAACACACAGTCAAACACACAGTCAAACACACAGTCAAACACACAGTCAAACGCACACACAGTCAACCACACACAGTCAAACACACTACTGTACCCCACACAGCCTAGCAGCAGCTGTGAAACCATACACTACTAATCCTGAACATCCTAGATCATGTATAATGCACTACAATAACCCAGAACAGCCTATCCACACACAGTCAAACACACACAGTCAAACACACACACACAGTCAAACACACAGTCAAAAACACACAGTCAAACACACACAGTCAAACACACACACACAGTCAAACACACACAGTCAAACACACACACACAGTCAAACACACAGTCAAAAACACACAGTCAAACACACACAGTCAAACACACACAGTCAAACACACACACACAGTCAAACACACAGTCAAAAACACACAGTCAAACACACACAGTCAAACACACAGTCACACACACAGTCACACACACACACAGTCAAACACACACAGTCAAACACATACAGTCAAACACATACAGTCAAACACACAGTCAAACGCACACACAGTCAAACACACACAGTCAAACACACAGTCAAACACACACAGTCACACACACACAGTCAAACACACACAGTCAAACACACACAGTCAAACACACACAGTCAAACACACACAGTCAAACACACAGTCACACACACAAACAGTCACACACACACACAGTCAAACACACACAGTCAAACACACACAGTCAAACACACACAGTCACACACACACAGTCAAACACACACAGTCAAACACACACAGTCAAACACACACAGTCAAACACACACAGTCAAACACACACAGTCACACACACACACAGTCAAACACACACAGTCAAACACACACAGTCACACACAGTCACACACAGTCACACACACACACACACACACACAGTCAAACACACACACACAGTCAAACGCACACACAGTCAAACACACACACAGTCAAACACACACAGTCAAACACACACAGTCACACACACACAGTCACACACACACAGTCAAACACACACAGTCAAACACACACACAGTCAAACACACACACACAGTCAAACGCACACACAGTCAAACGCACACACAGTCAAACGCACACCGTCAAACACACACACAGTCAAACGCACACCGTCAAACACACACACACACCGTCAAACACACACACACACAGTCAAACGCACACACAGTCAACCACACACAGTCAAACACACACAGTCAAACACACACAGTCAAACACACACAGTCACACACACAGTCAAACACAC
>JARPMJ010004372.1:0-12500 GCA_033366665.1 Phoxinus dragarum | reverse complement strand
CTATGCATCAATTATTAACGCCCCCAGCCAGAACATTTGCAGATTCGGCGTATTTAAAAAGTAGTTTAAAGTTTTAAATACATTACTTACAGTTTGCGTCGTCGTTGTTGAGCCCAGAATAGTCGGCACGGACTTATCTTTGAGCAACAGTTTTCTGGCAAAGCCAGCATCATTTTGGGATTTGTTCTCAAAACAGTCATCCTTCAAATGTACAGAACAAACGCTTAAACTAACACTGCCGTGACTGAGACGTCCGCAAAAAATAAAGTGCATCCATTTTCCCCTGACGACTGGATCTTTCTGCAGCGTATTCAAAGATGTAGTTTGTCCACAGCCAGGAACAGCACATCTGCGGCGTCGTAATCTCCCTGTACACAGACCCACTCGCTGTCCGTCCACTGAACACTTGTGAGGCGCGCGGGGCGACAACGATACGAAGTGAGCGTAGTTGTCTTGCGCTTAAAGCGTAGTTGTCTTGTGCTGGAGGCGGTCATATGCAAACGCTGGTACGTCACTTCATACCGTGACGTCACTTCTTACCGTGGATCCAGAACGAGCTGTATTTAGAGCTTGATTAAATAAATGATTCGTTTATAATGGGGAGGACGTCTTAAGCTATGAAACTTGCAGGACGTTTTAATGGTACAAAGACCTCTTATATACCAAAAGATCAAGGCAAATTTGGTTTCTCATGTCATGACCCCTTTAACTAATGAATGTATATCGCCCATCCCTAGGGTGCCACATATTTTTTTTAATTATCAAAGGGTGCCGTGACGAAAAAAGGTTGGGAAACACTGGGTTAACCGGTAAATCTTGAGGAGCAGTTGACACGGTTTCTAATGCCACGTGTGGTTAAGCGGTTGAGTTTACGTGTTCGCTCACCTCCAGACGTCGCTGCCCTTGGAGAAGGTGGAGGACTTGATGACCTCGGGGGCCATCCAGGCGTACGTGCCCGCCGTGCTCATCTTAGTAGTCTTGTGCCACTCTCTCGCCAGACCGAAATCTGTGATCTTCAGCGTTTTGCCCTCAATGCTGCCATTCTCTACAGGCTCAGCCAGCAGAACTGAGAGAGAGAGAGAGAGAGAGAGAGAGAGAGAGAGAGAGAGAGAGAGAGAGAGAGAGGAGAGAGAGAGAGAGAGAGAGAGAGAGAGAGAGAGAGAGAGAGAGAGAGGAGAGAGAGAGAGAGAGAGAGAGAGAGAGAGAGAGAGAGCATAAGTTAGACATCAGAAATTAACTGTGCCATCTTACAAACTCAAACCAGTGGCAGTAGGAGACTATGGGCCCTATTTTAACGCTCTGAAACGCAAGTGTCAAAGCGCAAAGCGCAAGTAACTTTGTGGGCAGATCCCGGCGCTGTTATAACGGCGGATCGCTATTATAACGGCGGATCGCTATTATAACGGCGGATCGCTATTATAACGGCGGATCGCTATTATAACGGCGGATCGCTATTATAACGGCGGACCGCTATTATAACGGCGGATCGCTATTATAACGGCGGATCGCTATTATAACGGTGGATTGCTATTATAACGGCGGATTGCTATTATAACGGCGGATCGCTATTATAACGGCGGATTGCTATTATAACGGCGGATTGCTATTATAACGGCGGATTGCTATTATAACGGCGGATTGCTATTATAACGGCGGATCGCTATTATTACGGTGGATTGCTATTATAACGGCGGATTGCTATTATAACGGCGGATTGCTATTATAACGGCGGATTGCTATTATAACGGCGGATCGCTATTATTACGGCGGATTGCTATTATAACGGAGGATCGCTATTATAACGGCGGATTTGCTATTATAACGGCGGATTGCTATTATAACGGCGGATTGCTATTATAACGGCGGATCGCTATTATAACGGCGGATCGCTATTATAACGGCGGATTGCTATTATTACGGTGGATTGCTATTATAACGGCGGATTGCTATTATAACGGCGGATCGCTATTATAACGGCGGATCGCTATTATAACGGCGGATCGCTATTATAACGGCGGATTGCTATTATTACGGTGGATTGCTATTATAACGGCGGATTGCTATTATAACGGCGGATCGCTATTATAACGGCGGATCGCTATTATAACGGCGGATTGCTATTATTACGGTGGATTGCTATTATAACGGCGGATTGCTATTATAACGGCGGATTGCTATTATAACGGCGGATCGCTATTATAACGGCGGATCGCTATTATAACGGCGGATTGCTATTATTACGGTGGATTGCTATTATAACGGCGGATCGCTATTATAACGGCGGATTGCTATTATAACGGCGGATTGCTATTATAACGGCGGATCGCTATTATTACGGTGGATTGCTATTATAACGGCGGATCGCTATTATAACGGCGGATCGCTATTATAACGGCGGATTGCTATTATTACGGTGGATTGCTATTATAACGGCGGATCGCTATTATAACGGCGGATTGCTATTATAACGGTGGATTGCTATTATAACGGCGGATTGCTATTATAACGGCGGATTGCTATTATAACGGCGGATTCGCTATTATAACGGCGGATCGCTATTATAACGGCGGATTGCTATTATTACGGTGGATTGCTATTATAACGGCGGATCGCTATTATAACGGCGGATTGCTATTATAACGGCGGATTGCTATTATAACGGCGGATCGCTATTATTACGGTGGATTGCTATTATAACGGCGGATCGCTATTATAACGGCGGATCGCTATTATAACGGCGGATTGCTATTATTACGGTGGATTGCTATTATAACGGCGGATCGCTATTATAACGGCGGATTGCTATTATAACGGCGGATTGCTATTATAACGGCGGATCGCTATTATTACGGTGGATTGCTATTATAACGGCGGATCGCTATTATAACGGCGGATCGCTATTATAACGGCGGATCGCTATTATAACGGCGGATCGCTATTATAACGGCGGATCGCTATTATTACGGTGGATTGCTATTATAACGGCGGATCGCTATTATAACGGCGGATCGCTATTATAACGGCGGATTGCTATTATAACGGCGGATTGCCGGCGCATGCCAGGAGCGGTTCACATCCGAGGAAACCGACGTTCTCCGTCAGGGCTGTAAAACACAGAGAAGTGACATTGGGGATGATGGAGAAACACACACATTAGCTTCGGTTAAACAGGCGTATAATTTGGGTAATTTTTTTATTTTTTTTTATCTAGGTAGATCTTTTTCACATCTTCACGGACACAACAATGATTTCCCTCGTGTGTTAATATTTTTCCTTGTAATAATGTATGATTTGCAAAAATGAAAACTGCTGCGTCTGTTTATATTAGAGAATCAAAGTGGATGCGCGTTAACACACTACATTATGGCCAAGCACGCGCCCTTAAAATACCATATCACTAACGCGCAACGCGCCGCTGTCTTTAGACTGTTTTTTTCCTGGTCAGTGGCGCAATTGCTTTCTAAAACTGGAAAATAGCACCAGGGGAGTTTTGCGCTGGAACACGCCTCCTCTTTGCGGTGAACCGCACCCGCGAGCGCAAGTTCATTCCCTAATTTACCGACGTGCGTCTGTGGAGGGAAAAGTTCGCTGTGCGCGGGTGCAAAATAGGAATGATACATGCGTCGGTGTTCAAAGTCAATTGCGCTGGGTGCAAGATAGGGCCCATTCACTCACTCACTCACTCGCTCACCCACTCACTCACTCACTCACTCAATCACTCGCTCACTCGCTCACTCACTCGCTCACTCACTCACTCACTCACTCACTCACTCTCACTCACTCACTCACTCGCTCAATTGCTCACTCACTCACTCACTCACTTACTCACTCACCACTCACTCGCTCGCTCACTCACTCACTCACTCACTCACCACTCACTCGCTCGCTCACTCACTCACTCACTCACTCACTCACTCGCTCACTCACTCGCTCACTCACTCACTCACTCACTCACTCACTCTCACTCACTCACTCACTCACTCTCACACACTCACTCACTCGCTCAATTGCTCACTCACTCACTCACTCACTTACTCACTCACCACTCACTCGCTCGCTCACTCGCTCACTCACTCACTCACTCACCTCGCTCGCTCACTCGTTTACTCGCTCACTCACTCACTCACTCACTCACTCAATCACTCAATCAATCACTCACTCACTCACTCCCTCACTCACTCAATCACTCAATCACTCACTCAATCACTCACTCAATCACTCACTCACTCACTCAATCACTCACTCATTCTCTCAATCACTTACTCAATCACTCAATCACTCACTCAATCACTCACTCAATCACTCACTCAATCACTCAATCAATCACTCACTCGCTCACTCACTCACTCACTCGCTCACCCACTCACTCACTCACTCACTCAATCACTCGCTCACTCGCTCACTCACTCGCTCACTCACTCACTCACCTCACTCACTCACTCACTCGCTCAATTGCTCACTCACTCACTCACTCACTTACTCACTCACCACTCACTCGCTCGCTCACTCACTCACTCACTCACTCACTCACTCACTCACCACTCACTCGCTCGCTCGCTCACTCACTCACTCACTCACTCACTCACTCGCTCACTCACTCGCTCACTCACTCACTCACTCACTCACTCACTCTCACTCACTCACTCACTCACTCTCACACACTCACTCACTCGCTCAATTGCTCACTCACTCACTCACTCACTTACTCACTCACCACTCACTCGCTCGCTCACTCGCTCACTCACTCACTCACTCACTCGCTCGCTCACCTCGTTTACTCGCTCACTCACTCACCTCACTCACTCACTCAATCACTCACTCAATCACTCACTCAATCACTCAATCAATCACTCCCTCACTCACTCAATCACTCAATCACTCACTCAATCACTCACTCAATCACTCACTCACTCACTCACTCAATCACTCACTCATTCTCTCAATCACTTACTCAATCACTCAATCACTCACTCAATCACTCACTCAATCACTCACTCAATCACTCAATCAATCACTCACTCGCTCACCTCACTCACTCACTCGCTCGCTCACTCGTTTACCTCGCTCACTCACACACACACTCACTCACTCAATCACTCACTCACTCAATCACTCACTCAATCACTCACTCATTCTCTCAATCACTTAATCACTCAATCACTCACTCAATCACTCACTCAATCACTTACTCAATCACTCACTACATCACTCAATCACTTACTCAATCACACAATCACTCAATCACTCAATCACTCAATCACTCACTCAATCACTCACTCACTCACTCGTTCACTCACTCGCTCACTCGCTCACTCACTCACTCACTCGCTCGCTCACTCGTTCACCTCGCTCACTCACTCACTCAATCACTCAATCACTCACTCAATCACTCTCACTCAATCACTCACTCACAAAATCACTCAATCACTCAATCACTCACTCACTCAATCACTCACTCACTCAATCACTCAATCACTCATTCACTCAATAACTCTCACACTCACTCACTCAATTGCTCACTCACTCACTCGCTCATTCATTCATTCACACTCACTCACTCAATCACTCACTCACTCACACTCACTCACTCAATCATTCACTCCCTCACTCACTCACTCGCTCATTCATTCACACTCACTCACTCAATCACTCACTCACTCACACTCACTCACTCAATCATTCACTCACTCACTCACTCGCTCATTCATTCACACTCACTCACTCACTCACTCAATCACTCATTCACTCAATCACTCACTCACACTCACTCACTCACTCAATTGCTCACTCACTCACTCGCTCGCTCACTCACTCACTCGCTCGCTCACTCACTTGCTCCCTCACTCAATCAATCGCACACTCACTCAATCATTCACTCACTCACTCAATCATTCACTCACTCACTCACTCACTCAATCATTCACTCAATCATTCACTCACTCACTCACTCACTCACTCACTCACTCAATCAATCATTCACTCAATCATTCACTCACTCACTCACTCAATCAATCATTCACTCACTCAATCATTCACTCAATCACTCAATCACTCAATCACTCAATCACTCAATCACTCACTCACTCATTCACTCACTCACTCACTCACTCAATCATTCACTCACTCAATCAATCATTCACTCACTCACTCACTCACTCAATCACACTCACTCACTCACCTCAATCGCACACTCACTCAATTGCACACTCACTCACTCAATCGCTCACTCACACACTCAATCGCACACTCACTCAATCGCACACTCACTCAATCGCACACTCGCTCAATCGCACACTCGCTCACTCATTCACTCACTCACTCACTCAATCGCACACTCAATCACTCACTCAATCACTTACTCAATCACTCACTACATCACTCAATCACTTACTCAATCACACAATCACTCAATCACTCAATCACTCACTCGTTCACTCACTCGCTCACTCGCTCACTCACTCACTCACCTCGCTCGCTCACCTCGTTCACTCGCTCACTCACTCACTCAATCACTCAATCACTCACTCAATCACTCTCACTCAATCACTCACTCACAAAATCACTCAATCACTCAATCACTCACTCACTCAATCACTCACTCACCTCAATCACTCAATCACTCATTCACTCAATAACTCTCACACTCACTCACTCAATTGCTCACTCACTCGCTCGCTCACTCACTCGCTCATTCATTCATTCACACTCACTCACTCAATCACTCACTCACTCACACTCACTCACTCAATCATTCACTCCCTCACTCACTCACTCGCTCATTCATTCACACTCACTCACTCAATCACTCACTCACTCACACTCACTCACTCAATCATTCACTCACTCACTCACTCGCTCATTCATTCACACTCACTCACTCACTCACTCAATCACTCATTCACTCAATCACTCACTCACACTCACTCACTCACTCAATTGCTCACTCACTCACTCGCTCGCTCACTCACTCGCTCGCTCACTCGCTCCCCTCACTCAATCAATCGCACACTCACTCAATCATTCACTCACTCACTCAATCATTCACTCACTCACTCACTCACTCAATCAATCATTCACTCAATCATTCACTCACTCACTCACTCACTCACTCACTCAATCAATCATTCACTCAATCATTCACTCACTCACTCACTCAATCAATCATTCACTCACTCAATCATTCACTCAATCACTCAATCACTCAATCACTCAATCACTCACTCACTCATTCACTCACTCACTCACTCACTCAATCATTCACTCACTCAATCAATCATTCACTCACTCACTCACTCACTCACTCAATCACACTCACTCACTCACTCAATCGCACACTCACTCAATTGCACACTCACTCACTCAATCGCTCACTCACACACTCAATCGCACACTCACTCAATCGCACACTCACTCAATCGCACACTCGCTCAATCGCACACTCGCTCACTCATTCACTCACTCACTCACTCAATCGCACACTCACTAAATCGCTCACTCACTCACTCAATCACACACCTCACTCAATCGCACACTCACTCAATCGCACACTCACTCAATCAAACACTCACTCACTCAATCGCACACTAACTCACTCAATCGCACACTAACTCACTCAATCGCACACTCACTCAATCGCACACTAACTCACTCAATCGCACATTAACTCAATCGCACACTCACTCAATCGCACACTAACTCACTCAATCGCACATTCACTCAATCACACACTCACTCAACCGCACACACACTCAATCGCACACTAACTCACTCAATCGCACACTCACTCAATCGCTCACTCAATCGCACACTCAATCACTCAATCGCACACTCACTCAATCACACACTCACTCAATCGTACACTAACTCACTCAATCGCACACTCACTCACTCAATCGCACACTCACTCACTCAATCGCACACTCACTCAATCACACACTCACTCAATCGTACACTAACTAACTCAATCGCACACTCAATCACTCACTCACTCAATCGCACACACACTCAATCGCACACACACTCACACACTCACACACTCACTCACTCAATCGCACACTCACACACTCAATCGCACACTCACTCACTCAATCGTACACTAACTAACTCAATCGCACACTCAATCACACACTCACTCACTCAATCGCACACACACCTCAATCGCACACTCACTCAATCGCAAACTAACTCAATCATTCACTCACTCACTCAATCATTCACTCACTCACTCACTCACTCACTCACTCAATCAATCATTCACTCAATCATTCACTCACTCACTCACTCAATCAATCATTCACACACTCACTCACTCAATCATTCACTCAATCACTCAATCACACAATCACTCAATCACTCAATCATTCACTCACTCACTCAATCATTCACTCACTCACTCACTCAATCATTCACTCAATCATTCACTCACTCACTCACTCACTCACTCAATCAATCATTCACTCACTCACTCACTCACTCAATCATTCACTCAATCACTCAATCACTCACTCACTCACTCAATCATTCACTCAATCACTTAATCACTCACTCACTCAATCACACTCACTCACTCACTCGCAGTCCACTCAATCGCACACTCACTCAATCGCACACTCGCTCAATCGCACACTCAATCACTCACTCACTCAATCACACTCACTCACTCAATCGCACACTCACTCAATTGCACACTCACTCACTCAATCGCTCACTCACACACTCAATCGCACACTCAATCGCTCACTCACTCAATCAATCACACACTCACTCAATCGCACACTCACTCAATCGCACACTCGCTCAATCGCCACACTCGCTCAATCAAACACTCACTCACTCAATCGCACACTAACTCACTCAATCGCACACTAACTCACTCAATCGCACACTCACTCAATCGCACACTAACTCACTCAATCGCACATTCACTCAATCACACACTCACTCAACCGCACACACACTCAATCGCACACTCACTCACTCAATCGCACACTAACTCACTCAATCGCACACTCACTCAATCGCACACTAACTCACTCAATCGCACATTCACTCAATCACCACACTCACTCAACCGCACACACACTCAATCGCACACTAACTCACTCAATCGCACACTCACTCAATCGCTCACTCAATCGCACACTCAATCACTCAATCGCACACTCACCTCAATCACACACTCACTCAATCGTACACTAACTCACTCAATCGCACACTCACTCACTCAATCGCACACTCACTCACTCAATCGCACACTCACTCAATCACACACTCACTCAATCGTACACTAACTAACTCAATCGCACACTCAATCACTCACTCACTCAATCGCACACACACTCAATCGCACACACACTAACACACTCACTCACTCAATCGCACACTCACACACTCAATCGCACACTCACTCACTCAATCGTAAACTAACTAACTCAATCGCACACTCAATCACACACTCACTCACTCAATCGCACACACACTCAATCGCACACTCACTCACTCAATCGCACACTCACTCAATCGCACACTAACTCACTCAATCGCACACTCACTCAATCACACACTCACTCACTCACTCGCACACTCACTCAATCGCACACTAACTCACTCAATCGCACACTCACTCAATCGCACACTCAATCACTCAATCGCACACTCACTCAATCACACACTCACTCAATCGTACACTAACTCACTCAATCGTACACTAACTCACTCAATCGCACACTCACTTAATCGCACACTCAATCACTCACTCACTCACTCAATCATTCTCTCAATCACTCACTCAATCGCACACTCACTCAATCGCACACTCACTCAATCGCACACTCACTCAATCGCACACTCACTCAATCGCACACTAACTCAATCGCACACTAACTCACTCAATCGCACACTCACTCAATCGCACACTCACTCACTCAATCGCTCACTCATTCACTCAATCGCACACTCACTTAATCACACACTCAATCAATCACTCACTCACTCATTCGCACACTCACTCAATCGCACACTCACTCAATGATTCACTCACTCACTCACTCAATCACTCACTCACTCAATCGCTCACTTACTCAATCGCACACTCACTCAATCGCACACTCACTCACTCAATCGCTCACTCACTCACTCAATCGCACACTCACTCAATCGCACACTCACTCAATCGCACACTCACTCAATCGCACACTCACTCAATCGCACACTCACTCAATCGCACACTCACTCAATCGCACACTCACTCAATCGCACACTCAATCACTCACTCACTCAATCACTCACTCACTCAATCGCTCACTCACTCACTCAATCGCACACTCACTCAAATTCGCACACTCACTCAATCGCACACTCACTCAATCGCACACTAACTCACTCAATCGCACTCACTCAATCGCACTCACTCAATCACTCACTCAATCATTCACTCACTCACTCACTCATTCGCACACTCACTCAATCGCACACTCACTCAATCACACACTCACTCAATCGCACACTCACTCAATCGCACACTCAATCACTCTCACTAAATCGCTCACTCATTCACTCAATCGCACACTCACTCAATCACACACTCACTCAATCACACACTCACTCAATCACTCACTCACTCAATCATTCACTCACTCACTCAATCACTCACTCACTCAATCGCACACTCACTCATTCGCACACTCACACACTGAATCGCACACTCACTCAATCGCACACTCACTCACTCAATCGCACACTCCCTCAATCACACACTCCCTCAATCGCACACTCCCTCAATCGCACACTCCCTCAATCGCACACTCCCTCAATCGCACACTCACTCTCACTCACTCACTCACTCGCACACAATTGCTCAATCTCTCCCTCAATCGCACACTCCCTCAATCGCACACTCCCTCAATCGCACACTCCCTCAATCGCACACTCCCTCAATCGCACACTCTCCCTCAATCGCACACTCCCTCAATCGCACACTCCCTCAATCGCACACTCCCTCAATCGCACACTCCCTCAATCGCACACCTCCCTCAATCGCACACTCCCTCAATCGCACACTCCCTCAATCGCACACTCCCTCAATCGCACACCCCCTCAATCGCACACTCCCTCAATCGCACACTCCCTCAATCGCACACTCCCTCAATCACACACTCCCCTCAATCGCACACTCCCTCAATCGCACACTCACTCTCACTCACTCACTCACTCGCACACAATTGCTCAATCTCTCCCTCAATCGCACACTCCCTCAATCGCACACTCCCTCAATCGCACACTCCCTCAATCGCACACTCCCTCAATCGCACACTCCCTCAATCGCACACTCCCTCAATCGCACACTCCCTCAATCGCACACTCCCTCAATCGCACACTCCCCTCAATCGCACACTCCCTCAATCGCACACTCCCTCAATCGCACACTCCCTCAATCGCACACCCCCTCAATCGCACACTCCCTCAATCGCACACTCCCTCAATCGCACACTCCCTCAATCACACACTCCCTCAATCGCACACTCCCTCAATCGCACACTCACTCTCACTCACTCACTCACTCGCACACAATTGCTCAATCTCTCCTCAATCGCACACTCCCTCAATCGCACACTCCCTCAATCGCACACTCCCTCAATCGCACACTTCCCTCAATCGCACACTCCCCTCAATCGCACACTCCCTCAATCGCACACTCCCTCAATCGCACACTCCCTCAATCGCACACTCCCTCAATCGCAAACTCCCTCAATCGTACACTCCCTCACTCAATCGTACACTCCCTCACTCAATCGCACACTCCCTCACTCAATCGCACACTCCGTCAATCGCACACTCCCTCAATCGCACACTCCCTCAATCGCACACTCCCTCAATCGCACACTACCCTCAATCGCACACTCCCTCACTCAATCGCACACTCCCTCACTCAATCGCACACTCCCTCACTCAATCGCACACTCCCTCAATCGCACACTCCCTCAATCGCACACTCCCTCAATCGCACACTCCCTCAATCGCACACTCCCTCAATCGCACACTCCCTCAATCGCACACTCCCTCACCTCAATCGTACACTCCCTCACTCAATCGCACACTCCGTCAATCGCACACTCCCTCAATCGCACACTCCCTCACTCAATCGCACACTCCGTCAATCGCACACTCCCTCAATCGCACACTCCCTCAATCGCACACTCCCTCAATCGCACACTCCCTCAATCGCACACTCCCTCAATCGCACACTCCCTCAATCGCACACTCCCTCAATCGCACACTCCCTCAATCGCACACTCCCTCAATCGCACACTCCGTCAATCGCACACTCCCTCAATCGCACACTCCCTCAATCGCACACTCCCTCACTCAATCGCACACTCCCTCACTCAATCGCACACTCCGTCAATCGCACACTCCCTCAATCGCACACTCCCTCAATCGCACACTCCCTCAAACGCACACTCCCTCAATCGCACACTCCCTCAATCGCACACTCCCTCAAT
>JARPMJ010004371.1:0-77397 GCA_033366665.1 Phoxinus dragarum | reverse complement strand
AATCACATGGATGTGGGATGATAAAGCATAGTTTCCCGTCCCTGTTCCTGGAGGCTCGCTAACAGTACACATTTAGATGTCTCGCTTTTCTGACCAAAACATTTCTGGTCTTGAAGTCTCTATTAATGGGCTGATGAGTTGAATCAGGTGTCTTTGATTAGAAAGTGTTCAAAAATGTGTACAGTTGGTGTGCCTCTATGAACAGGGTTAGGAAACACTGTTTAGGTATAAGGTGTGTTCGACTTGAAGCAAAGCAGTAGATGCCAGTTCGAAATTTTGTCTGACGGTGCAGACATCCCTATGGAAGCTTGTTCCCGGCACAAAATAAAAAAGGTAATTGCAACATTTTATCTCACAATTCTGACTTGCGTGATATAAAGTCGCAATTGCGAGTTATAAAGGTAGACATGTATGATAAAAAGTCGCAATTGTGTGTTATAAAGTCAGAATTGTGAGATATAAACTCGCAATTGCGAGAAATGATCATGCATTATCGTAATTATCGTAAATTATCTGACTTTTTTTCTCGCAATTATATCTTGCAATTGCGACTTTATAACATGCAATTCTGAGAAATAGTCATTTTGCCACTCTTTTATGAGTACTGTGGATTGCTACTCTTGTCAGATATAGTTTTTTGCCTACTATATAGTAGGGAAGTGTGCGATTTAATTAATAGAACTGTTACTTTAATTTTAATTGATATGTTGGATTGTTCAAAATTGAGGAAAACAGCCTCCTTTACAGTATTAAGCGCAGGGTTTCTCAGCCCGAGAGGTTCACTGTCCTACAGCTTCAATCCTACACACCTAAACAAGTCAAACTTCTACTCTTTAGAATTACAAAATAATTATAATAATAATACAGGCGTCTGAGTTAATTAAAGCTGGAGCTAAACTCTGCAGGACAGTTACAAAGAACCTTGGATAATAGGAAAATAAACTATGACAAAGCCAGACTCCTTCCCAAGCTCCTGATTGAATTATTTGTCGGTATCAAGAGATGACAAATAATTGATTTGACTGGAATGAGTTGGTGTATAGGTTGCATATGTGTTGTCTTGATGTCTACTTTAACTAATTTTACTCTAATTCATTTAATTTATCTCTTTTAATTCCTTTTATAACCGTTTTAATTTCCCCCGCTTTTATTTCGTTTATTTTCTTTGCAAAGCACTTTGAATTGTCATAGTGTATTATTATTATTTTTTTCTTTGTATGTAAAGAACTTCAAATTGCCATATTGTATGAAATGTGCTATATAAATAAACTTGCCTTGTCTTGTCTGTTGTGGGAATTTTAGCCTTTGGGAAACATGCATAGAGGTTAAGTGCAATTTACATACAACTCATCTCCATTCTTGGGTGTTTTTTTTGTCTTATAATGTACAGTATGTCGTTCTCCAAAGTATTGTGTGGGATAATTTCAGTCTGATCTGAAGAAGGTCATGCATCTGTCTACATCTCTGTCATACTAAACAGGCACAGCAAATCAATATTACATTATTGATGAGAAGGTCCTTTGAAGCCTGTGAACTCTAACTGATACCAGCATTAATGATTGATTGTTTTTAAAGATAGAGGTTCCTAATTGCTTCCCTAATAACTGTGGGCACCTTAGTTGGGCTACTCAATTTTTAACAGACTTTACAAAGAGGTGGGAGAGCTGGAACCCAGCAAACACATTTACGTTGTGGCAACGTCTGTGGCACATTGCATTTCTGCTTTGGCAACGTCGCGTCCTCGCAACATTGTAACAACGTAGAATTGTAACACTGTGTCCTAACCAGCGATAAGATCAAGCGACAAATAATTTGTCTGTCCATACTAGAGGCGACTGTGAGATGTGTACAAATCAATCAAAACCCACAGGCAATCAGAACAGCGTGTGGGCGGAGTCTCGCGGAGAGTGCACAGCCAATCAGAACAGCGTGTGGGCGGAGTCTTGCGGAGAGTGCACAGCCAATCAGAACAGCGTGTGGGCGGAGTCTTGCGGCGAGTGCACAGCCAATCAGAACAGCGTGTGGGCTTTACAATAAGGCTGCACTAATAAGCATTAATTCATGCTTAACTAATGCACAGATAATACTGAATTAATGTATTACTAATGATTATCTAAGCTATTCATTAATGATTGCCTCATTAGCAACTAATGAAGAGTCTGTCTGGTTAATAAAAAAAAAAAAAAAAAAAAAAAAAAAACTGTACGTTGGATTGTACTGTGAAGGGTCATAGCACTTACATACTGTTGGTCTACTGCTAGTTTAATTGCTTCTATGGTTTCTCATTTGTAAGTCGCTTTGGATAAAAGCGTCTGCTAAATGAATAAATGTAAATGTAATATATTAGTTCATATATGAATTGTTATTAAAAAAATGTGTAAGTGTGTATTAATTCCATAATACCTTATTTTATTAACTAATAGTGTCAATTAATTTGTTAATTACCACAATGAGCCAAAGCCTTATATTTCAACTTCCAGATATTACAGGTAAACTAATATGCATTAATACATTATTAATTACAGCATTAGTAGTGTGTCAATTACTACAATGTTTTTGGAAACCAGTGTTTAATAAACAGCTTTTATAAACTCTAGTGATGGTCATTAATGATTAATTAATCATTAGCTAACAATCATTATGTTGTGACTATACTTATTGAGGCACATCATTATTAACTCATCATCTAATTGTAGTAATTGACACACTACTAATGTTGTAATTAATAATGTATTAATGCATATTAGGCTCATTGTGGTAATTAACAAATTAATGAACACTATTAGTTAATACAATAAGTGATTATGGAATTAATCCACAATTACATATTTAATTAATCACAATTAATATATGAACTAATATATTAACCAGACAGACTCTTCATTAGTTGATAATGAGCCAATCATTAATGAATAGCTTAGATAATCATTAGTAATACATTAATTCAGTATTATCTGTGCATTAGTTAAGCATGAATTAATGCTTATTAGTGCACCCTTATTGTAAAGTGTTACCAAAATGTTTGCAGTCATTCAAGTGGCTTCATCCCCAGATTTAACCTCACAGTGACTTCACGTGATGACTTATTAACATCATCTTGCAATAATCCCATAATGGCATCTCATTAATGATCAATCAAGTCGTTGCTGAGATAGAGATCACAGGTGTGAATCAAGGAGAAATTGCTGGAGTTCTTGCAACACGAAACCCCTTGGAGCCACAAACCACGACTCACCGTTTCATCACAGCAAGCGTCACATTTACTGTCACTGCATCTGAGAATAAAGTGGGTCACTTCAGCGGAAAACACTGAACTGTTCTGAGACATGCTTCATTCTGCCTCTTCAAATGCTGTCAAATCCAATACTGTACATAAGTATTATTTAAATGCCACTGCCAAATCAGTGGGTGTCACGTTTTGGGTGATCCTGCCATGTGTTTTGTCATTGATTAATCGTCTGATTATTGTTCACAGGTGTTCCTTGTCTTGTTATTATCAGAGCCTGTTTGCGGAGAGCCTGGCCACTCCCTATTAAGTCCTATTGTACCGAATTTTGGTTGTAGTTCCACCAGAGTTCCACTGGGGGCGATCGCCAGAGTGCAAAATGATTGGGAGTCTATTGAGCTAGACGGCTAAATGTGTCTCTTTCACCCGATTGCCGTTAAGAAATCTCAGATTTGATTGTAGCTTTTGCAAGTTCAACATAGGTTATAGGTCGAAAGTTGAATGAACGAGTACTTATGTCCTTTCTATTTCTTACAGGTTGAGTTGTTGCCCATGACATGCAAGCATTCTGCTAATGAACGCTGATTGGTCAGTGACGGACTGATTACGACCAGAGATACCGCTTGATGGCATCCGAAGCGGGACCAGAATGTAGCACGTGTGTTTACCTGTGTCAGCTGTGTTGTGTGTTTACCTGTGTCTGCTGTGTTGTGTGTTTACCTGTGTCCGCTGTGTTGTGTGTTTACCTGTGTCAGCTGTGTTGTGTGTTTACCTGTGTAAGCTGTGTTGTGTGTTTACCTGTGTCCGCTGTGTTGTGTTTACCTGTGTCCGCTGTGTTGTGTGTTTACCTGTGTCCGCTGTGTTGTGTGTTTACCTGTGTCCGCTGTGTTGTGTGTTTACCTGTGTCCACTGTGTTGTGTGTTTACCTGTGTCCGCTGTGTTGTGTGTTTACCTGTGTCCGCTGTGTTGTGTGTTTACCTGTGTCCCCTGTGTTGTGTGTTTACCTGTGTCCGCTGTGTTGTGTGTTTACCTGTGTCCACTGTGTTGTGTGTTTACCTGTGTCGGCTGTGTTGTGTGTTTACCTGTGTCCGCTGTGTTGTGTGTTTACCTGTGTAAGCTGTGTTGTGTGTTTACCTGTGTCCGCTGTGTTGTGTGTTTACCTGTGTCCGCTGTGTTGTGTGTTTACCTGTGTCCGCTGTGTTGTGTGTTTACCTGTGTCCGCTGTGTTGTGTGTTTACCTGTGTCCACTGTGTTGTGTGTTTACCTGTGTCCGCTGTGTTGTGTGTTTACCTGTGTCCGCTGTGTTGTGTGTTTACCTGTGTCCGCTGTGTTGTGTGTTTACCTGTGTCCGCTGTGTTGTGTGTTTACCTGTGTCCACTGTGTTGTGTGTTTACCTGTGTCCGCTGTGTTGTGTGTTTACCTGTGTCCGCTGTGTTGTGTGTTTACCTGTGTCCGCTGTGTTGTGTGTTTACCTGTGTCCCCTGTGTCCGCTGTGTTGTGTGTTTACCTGTGTCCGCTGTGTTGTGTGTTTACCTGTGTCCGCTGTGTTGTGTGTTTACCTGTGTCCGCTGTGTTGTGTGTTTCCCTGTGTCCGCTGTGTTGTGTGTTTACCTGTGTCCCCTGTGTCCGCTGTGTTGTGTGTTTCCCTGTGTCCCCTGTGTCCGCTGTGTTGTGTGTTTACCTGTGTCCGCTGTGTCCGCTGTGTTGTGTGTTTACCTGTGTCCGCTGTGTTGTGTGTTTACCTGTGTCCGCTGTGTTGTGTGTTTACCTGTGTCCGCTGTGTTGTTTACCTGTGTCCGCTGTGTTGTGTGTTTACCTGTGTCCGCTGTGTTGTGTGTTTACCTGTGTCTGCTGTGTTGTGTGTTTACCTGTGTCCGCTGTGTTGTGTGTTTACCTGTGTCAGCTGTGTTGTGTGTTTACCTGTGTAAGCTGTGTTGTGTGTTTACCTGTGTCCGCTGTGTTGTGTGTTTACCTGTGTCCGCTGTGTTGTGTGTTTACCTGTGTCCGCTGTGTTGTGTGTTTACCTGTGTCCACTGTGTTGTGTGTTTACCTGTGTCCGATGTGTTGTGTGTTTACCTGTGTCCGCTGTGTTGTGTGTTTACCTGTGTCCGCTGTTTTGTGTGTTTACCTGTGTCCGCTGTGTTGTGTGTTTACCTGTGTCCCCTGTGTCCGCTGTGTTGTGTGTTTACCTGTGTCCGCTGTGTTGTGTGTTTACCTGTGTCCGCTGTGTTGTGTGTTTACCTGTGTCCGCTGTGTTGTGTGTTTCCCTGTGTCCGCTGTGTTGTGTGTTTACCTGTGTCCCCTGTGTCCGCTGTGTTGTGTGTTTACCTGTGTCCCCTGTGTCCGCTGTGTTGTGTGTTTACCTGTGTCCCCTGTGTCCGCTGTGTTGTGTGTTTACCTGTGTCCGCTGTGTTGTGTGTTTACCTGTGTCCGCTGTGTTGTGTGTTTCCCTGTGTCCGCTGTGTTGTGTGTTTACCTGTGTCCCCTGTGTCCGCTGTGTTGTGTGTTTACCTGTGTCCCCTGTGTCCGCTGTGTTGTGTTTACCTGTGTCCGCTGTGTTGTGTGTTTACCTGTGTCCGCTGTGTTGTGTGTTTACCTGTGTCCGCTGTGTTGTGTGTTTACCTGTGTCCGCTGTGTTGTGTGTTTACCTGTGTCCGCTGTGTTGTGTGTTTACCTGTGTCCGCTGTGTTGTGTGTTTACCTGTGTCCGCTGTGTTGTGTGTTTACCTGTGTCCGCTATGTTGTGTGTTTACCTGTGTCCGCTGTGTTGTGTGTTTACCTGTGTCCGCTGTGTTGTGTGTTTACCTGTGTCCGCTGTGTTGTGTGTTTACCTGTGTCTGCTGTGTTGTGTGTTTACCTGTGTCCGCTCTGTTGTGTGTTTACCTGTGTCCGCTGTGTTGTGTGTTTACCTGTGTCCGCCCTGTTGTGTGTTTACCTGTGTCCGCTGTGTTGTGTGTTTACCTGTGTCCGCTCTGTTGTGTGTTTACCTGTGTCCGCTGTGTTGTGTGTTTACCTGTGTCCGCTGTGTTGTGTGTTTACCTGTGTCAGCTGTGTTTACCTGTGTCCGCTGTGTTGTGTGTTTACCTGTGTCCGCTGTGTTGTGTGTTTACTTGTGTCCGCTGTGTTGTGTGTTTACCTGTGTCCGCTGTGTTGTGTGTTTACCTGTGTCCGCTGTGTTGTGTGTTTACCTGTGTCCGCTGTGTTGTGTGTTTACATGTGTCCGCTGTGTTGTTTACCTGTGTCAGCTGTGTTGTGTGTTTACCTGTGTCCGCTGTGTTGTTTACCTGTGTCCGCTCTGTTGTGTGTTTACCTGTGTCCGCTGTGTTGTGTGTTTACATGTGTCCGCTGTGTTGTTTACCTGTGTCCGCTGTGTTGTGTGTTTACCTGTGTCCGCTGTGTTGTGTGTTTACATGTGTCCGCTGTGTTGTTTACCTGTGTCCGCTGTGTTGTGTGTTTACCTGTGTCCGCTGTGTTGTGTGTTTACCTGTGTCCGCTGTGTTGTGTTTACCTGTGTCCGCTGTGTTGTGTTTACCTGTGTCCGCTGTGTTGTGTGTTTACCTGTGTCAGCTGTGTTGCGTGTTTACCTGTGTCCGCTCTGTTGTGTGTTTACCTGTGTCCTCTGTGTTGTGTGTTTACCTGTGTCCGCTCTGTTGTGTGTTTACCTGTGTCCGCTGTGTTGTGTGTTTACATGTGTCCGCTGTGTTGTTTACCTGTGTCCGCTGTGTTGTGTGTTTACCTGTGTCCGCTGTGTTGTGTGTTTACCTGTGTCCGCTGTGTTGTGTGTTTACCTGTGTCCGCTGTGTTGTGTTTACCTGTGTCCGCTGTGTTGTGTTTACCTGTGTCCGCTGTGTTGTGTGTTTACCTGTGTCCGCTGTGTTGTGTGTTTACCTGTGTCAGCTGTGTTGCGTGTTTACCTGTGTCCGCTCTGTTGTGTGTTTACCTGTGTCCGCTGTGTTGTGTGTTTACATGTGTCCGCTGTGTTGTTTACCTGTGTCCGCTGTGTTGTGTGTTTACCTGTGTCCGCTGTGTTGTGTGTTTACCTGTGTCCGCTGTGTTGTGTGTTTACCTGTGTCCGCTGTGTTGTGTTTACCTGTGTCCGCTGTGTTGTGTTTACCTGTGTCCGCTGTGTTGTGTGTTTACCTGTGTCAGCTGTGTTGCGTGTTTACCTGTGTCCGCTCTGTTGTGTGTTTACCTGTGTCCTCTGTGTTGTGTGTTTACCTGTGTCAGCTGTGTTGTGTGTTTACCTGTGTCCGCTGTGTTGTGTGTTTACCTGTGTCCGCTGTGTTGTGTGTTTACCTGTGTCCGCTGTGTTGTGTGTTTACCTGTGTCAGCTGTGTTGTGTTTACCTGTGTCCGCTGTGTTGTGTGTTTACCTGTGTCAGCTGTGTTGCGTGTTTACCTGTGTCCGCTCTGTTGTGTGTTTACCTGTGTCCTCTGTGTTGTGTGTTTACCTGTGTCAGCTGTGTTGTGTGTTTACCTGTGACCGCTGTGTTGTGTGTTTACCTGTGTCCGCTGTGTTGTGTGTTTACCTGTGTCAGCTGTGTTGTGTGTTTACCTGTGTCAGCTGTGTTGCGTGTTTACCTGTGTCCGCTTTGTTGTGTGTTTACCCGTGTTCGTGGTGTTGTGTGTTTTCCCGTGTCCGCTGTGTTGTGTGTTTACCTGTGTCCGCTGTGTTGTGTGTTTACCTGTGTCAGCTGTGTTGTGTTTACCTGTGTCCGCTGTGTTGTGTGTTTACCTGTGTCCGCTGTGTTGTGTGTTTACCTGTGTCCGCTGTGTTGTGTGTTTACCTGTGTCAGCTGTGTTGTGTGTTTACCTGTGTCCGCTGTGTTGTGTGTTTACCTGTGTCAGCTGTGTTGCGTGTTTACCTGTGTCCGCTCTGTTGTGTGTTTACCTGTGTCCTCTGTGTTGTGTGTTTACCTGTGTCAGCTGTGTTGTGTGTTTACCTGTGACCGCTGTGTTGTGTGTTTACCTGTGTCCGCTGTGTTGTGTGTTTACCTGTGTCAGCTGTGTTGTGTGTTTACCTGTGTCCGCTGTGTTGTGTGTTTACCTGTGTCCGCTCTGTTGTGTGTTTACCTGTGTCCTCTGTGTTGTGTGTTTTCCCGTGTCCGCTGTGTTGTGTGTTTACCTGTGTCCGCTGTGTTGTGTGTTTACCTGTGTCAGCTGTGTTGTGTTTACCTGTGTCCGCTGTGTTGTGTGTTTACCTGTGTCCGCTGTGTTGTGTGTTTACCTGTGTCCGCTGTGTTGTGTGTTTACCTGTGTCAGCTGTGTTGTGTGTGTTTACCTGTGTCCGCTGTGTTGTGTGTTTAGCTGTGTCAGCTGTGTTGTGTGTTTACCTGTGTCCGCTCTGTTGTGTGTTTACCTGTGTCCGCTGTGTTGTGTGTTTACCTGTGTCAGCTGTGTTGTGTGTTTACCTGTGTCCGCTGTGTTGTGTGTTTACCTGTGTCAGCTGTGTTGCGTGTTTACCTGTGTCCGCTCTGTTGTGTGTTTACCTGTGTCCTCTGTGTTGTGTGTTTACCTGTGTCCGCTGTGTTGTGTGTTTACCTGTGACCGCTGTGTTGTGTGTTTACCTGTGTCCGCTGTGTTGTGTGTTTACCTGTGTCAGCTGTGTTGTGTGTTTACCTGTGTCCGCTGTGTTGTGTGTTTACCCGTGTTCGTGGTGTTGTGTGTTTTCCCGTGTCCGTGGTGTTGTGTGTTTACCTGTGTCGGCTGTGTTGTGTGTTTACCTGTGTCGGCTGTGTTGTGTGTTTACCCGTGTTCGTGGTGTTGTGTGTTTTCCCGTGTCCGTGGTGTTGTGTGTTTACCTGTGTCCGCTGTGTTGTGTGTTTACCTGTGTCCGCTGTGTTTTAGCCGGAAGTTTACTGAGAGTGGCAGTTCTCCCCATAGTAGACATTCTCTGATATTAGTCTGTGTATTTAAGCCCTCATGTTTGCCCTGTGTCTTTGTTGAGTATTGAATGTTTCCTGTAATGTTGTGTAAGTTTGTGTTCTTGTTTTGAGTTCTGTGCCTCTGTTTTATGTTTGACCACGTTTGGAATAAATTGCATTTGGGTTCTCACTACTACTTGCCTCCAGTGGACCTCAATCGTTACAGTGGAAAAAGTCAATTTTGATGATGCTAAAAATGTACTGTCTTGTTTTTACCTGTCAAACTAGTACGTACTGTAGACGTCGCCCCACACACACACACACACACAATAGGGCTATTATTGGACAATAGGGCTTTTCACACTCTGCTTAACCCTGGGTTATCGTCAATATAAACCCCGCTCTTGACCCAGGGTTATGAAACCCTAAAGCAGGATTAGAGCCGCTTTTGTGCTGGAAATCCCGTATTCCGGTGCCAAACGTGTGCAGTGTGAAACGCAGTGGTATTAAAATATTGATAGATGCTTAGCAATCCACACGCACATGACGTCACCGTTTTCACAAATTTATATTTTTTTTGTTTACACAGAGGCAGTAAAAGCGTAATTTTCAAAACCTCGCACTTTGAAACCCGTTTTCAAAAGTTATTTTTGAACCTGGTGTTTTCAAGCCCCCAAAATGCCGTTGTCGTATAAATGAACAGTCAAAACGCATCAAAATTATTTACCCGGGGTAAATTATGAGCAAGTTTACTCTGAGTTTAGAAAGACCAATAAACATAGGCTACAAGACAAATCAATAAAGGATTCATACTTTCAACTTATGTACAATAATGTACAATAAAGAACAATTCTGTATTATCAATGACGGATGGCAACCCATACTAAACATGTGCGATTATCCACATCGGAAGACTTTCCCTCATTTATTTTAAGTACACTCAAGGCTTAAGCTGTTTTAATGAAGCAAGCGTATGTATTTGGACATATGGTCAGGGATCTGGAGATTTTGTTCAATTCAAAAAACTAAGATATCCACCAAAACATGTTAATTTTCCTGGACGTATAAGTATAGATGATGATTTCACAGTTATATACGTCTGTTCTTATAGGATGCAAAATGGAAAAAGTATGCTAAATGCAAAATAAACATGCAACTGTTTCATGCATCTGTTTGTATGTTTATTTTGCATTTAGCATACTTTTTCCCTTTTGCATATGAGAACAGATTTGTGACCCACCATATATTTAATTTGTTACAAAACTATTTTAAATGTAACATCAAAAGCTTTTTGTCAAAAAGAACATCAAAAGCTTTTCATCCAAAGAATATGCAAAATTACATTTGTCGTGCTCAACCATGTTCAGCTATTAAAACAAACAGATTTTGTATGTTGTTTTCAGCAGATTGATGTGTTTTGTGCTGGTATACTGACCTGCCAATGACCTGAATCACAGTAGAAGAGAGAGAGAGACTTTAATCCTGATCACACACACACACACACACACACACACACACACACTCCATCATTCAATCCCCCCAACAATCTGGAAAACACCAAACCATCAACAATAATCTCAGATCTTACATCTGACGGACACATAGCCTACTTTAATAACAGCATGCACACACAAAAACGGGTCAGTTTCATTATCCTGAGCTTAAAAATTAAATATGATTTTGAGACAAAAACAGGTTTGGCAAATTGGCACTACACATATAAACCTAAATACAGCACAGAATATGTTTGTGTCTTTTCTGCTAATTTCTAATAATATCAGCATCACATGCATTATTTTTTTTAGGAATTCACAATAAACTTCAAATTAGTCTTTAAAGGAGAATTCCGGTCAATTTTAACATTAATACTGAAAATACACAAAAATCGGTGTTGCCTACACTGTGTTATCCTCTTTTTAAAATGTGCACCCTGTTGACTTCAATGGGGCACGTTTTAAACCTGCTTTTAGCCTCTTAACATCCTTGATGTGTCATTACAAGTGCCCAGCCATGTTGAGTGATTCCTTCAGAGTGAACACGGTGAATCTGACTGCAGTAGATGTGAAAGATATTAATAAAAATGATGTTAATTCAACAGCTTATATACCTGTATTTACTTCCTGTTTTTGGTCGAAGTCCACAGTAGTCGACTGTCGAGTTCACGCGCGTGATCATGACCGTCAGCTAACTCTTCACGTCATGTCATCGCACTTATTAGCATCACAAAAAGATATATACTAGAGAAAGATAAAGGAATTAGGAATTATGATCCATATGAAGCACCACAAGTTCTTTTTACAGGCATTAAATGTGTAGAAAAACTTCCTGACATTGAGTTCGGTGACATTTACAGCTACTCACGTCCCATCACGCTACACCGGAGCTTCATTAAAAGCATACAAAAGCTTAACGTTAGCAATTATAGTAGCCTACCTGTAATAATTTTTAAACTTGAGTTTACAGGTAAAAACACAAAACAAAATCACCTGTTTATTGCCGCCAACCACTTGTTTCTCCGTTTTGTTTCTTTTGGGATACAGTATAAAGATATTCCTTTGTATGATCACGTATCTGATCGCATCCAACTGCACAGCATCGCTCGGGCATAAACCGGCGGTTTAGCATTTTCTATTCCGTCAAGATGGCTGCTGCAAATGGCGTGACGTCACGCGGGACATCCCTATTGACAGCACTCCAAATTTACAAAAAAATGAGCTCAATGTTAAAATTGACCGGAGTTCTCCTTTAAGGCTGTGCAGTTTGCAGTAGTATGATTATGAAACTTTACTGAGTCTCAAACACAAAGTGAAACAAATAGACATGTCTGATGTCTCAGGGTGACAATGATGTAGCCTAGCGTAGTAGCTACTAAAAAATAAAATGTTTTTTATTTGCGTTTTTTGCGTACAAACGACAACGTTGTCAAAACGATCTCGTTCGGATCCAAGAAAAATATTAAAAACGTTGTATTCTGCTGTCAGGCCAGTAGTTGGTCATGTCATTTTGTAAAAAAAAAACACAAAAAACACTACAGACTGAACAGGGGCCTCATTTATAAAACTGTGTGTAGGATCCTTACTAAAAGTGTACGTGCGCCCGAAAGCCAAAAATGGCATACGCAAAAAAATATCCAGACTTATAAAACCGTGCGTACGCCAGAACCTGCGCAGAATTCACTTTATAAATCCCAGTCAGCAGAAGATTGTGCGCACGTGCGTCTCCTCCCCGAAATAACCATATATGGAGCTTACAACGCCTAGTTTTATTATGCATATCCTCATCTGCATATCATTTGCATATGATTATTCATCCACGTGATAACATGTTTAACGGTACAAGACATTAGGAAAATATGAAATACGGATGTGCTGTCATATTACATTAATAAAAACCATTTAGTAGCCTCCTTGCCTTGTTTTTTAATTAATAAATCAAATAGTGTATATATTTCAGAGAAAGTTTTTCTCAATCTTTTCCACGGACCAAATAGTATTTTTAATTGATTTGTTTAATGGAAACAGATCGACCTTGCTGTGCATTATTTGCACGAAACTTTTTTCTCGGACAATCTGCTATTATCATAAGAAATTATCAGTTAAAACATTAAAACACAGCATACCAGAGGAAAAGTTTTTAAAAGCATTGCATCCACATATATTTCTATTTATTGAGAAAAAAGAAAGAAAAAAAAGTGTAGATCTAAAGATCTAATGATTTCATGAAGGCTAGTTTAAGTGTTTAGCTCTCATTAATAAGAATGGCATATTGGCCTATTTAATCCAAATGTGTATATCAGGAGTAAAACATAGTTTAAATCGTTATTTTATTTATTTAAACGGTTATTGTGAACATTTACTGTAGGCTATTTATGATTAGGACTCATCATTAAGATTTACGGTTTTACTGCCGCTCGCTGGCGCGGACATTTAAGAAGGGATGGATATTTGCTTCAAGTGATAGGCTTGGTGAGTGAAATTATATTTGTATTATCTTTCTGTATATGTATAATTTTCTTTAGATTTTCTGTCTAAAAGTGACTAAAAAGACATTAAACTCCAGCTCACCATCGGTGTCGCCAAACTGCTCCGTCTCCAAAACGCTCGTACGCATGGGTCAGAGTTTGCACAGGTGCGCACATATTCCCGTCAAGTTTGTTTTTATAAATCATAACTTATGCATCATAGCCTCTTTCAGGGCCTGTTTTGTGCGTAGCAACGGTTATAAATCAGGCCCCTGAACACGCATGCGCATTTTAAAATTGTGTTTCAGGCTCCCAAACCGCTATTGTTGTGTAAATGAAAGGCCATGAAAATGAAATTAAAACGTTTTTTTGTTTGTTTGTTTTTTTACAAAGTGACATCGCCATAGATTACAAAGTACTGGCCTGACAGCAGAATACAGTTTTCGTGGATCCATATGTAAACGGTAGGCTAATGGTTTTGACAATGTTGTCATCTGTTCGTGAAAAATGCAAAGGAAAACCTTTTCCATTTTTAGTACATCGTTGTCGTGTAAACGTGCCCTAATCAATGAACTTTCATGAGATTTATTTATGATTAACAAACACGTGCATAGTGAAAAGCAAGACTTTTGGGGATTATCATGAATTCTGCCAACCATCAACAGAACTTTTGCCATGAGATCTGAAAATCTGTTTCACGAGCATTAGTCGTTTAATATTTCTGTGTGAATTCAGCAAAATATGTGTTCAGATACATATAGTGGCTGAGGTTTTGACTCGAGACATTATGGTTTCAGTCTCCCCTTCCCCTTCATTCAAAATGACTTTCTGGTAACTTCATATAGTGACCTCAAGTGGTGATCTGGACGCACAGCAAATCCCACTCTCTGAACTGTGCACTCATATTCTGGACACAACTGTATTACTAGCCTGGGAAAACCCAGACCACTCTCAGTTGTAACTGAGTAAGGGTCTGGCAAAGCTCCATAGACAATTCATTTCCACAGGGGCGTCACCAACGGACGTCGGATAGATCTAAAACCAATCAGAGCGATGAATGACATGACGTATGCAGAGCGACGGAGAAACATCTCGAGACTCTCAGCAATTCTCTGTTTGTGTTAACGAAAATGACAATTTTAAATCGCTTGAAACAGACACGATAGCTGATTCGAACGAGTGATGTTGTGATGTTCCACGGCGGCATCCATCTTTGTAATGTACAAAATCTGCGTCACCGTCTCTGCTCTGTCGTCATCGTGTAAAGCCCGCCCCAACGTTTCTGATTGGTGCCGCGATTTCGACGGATTGGAAATGGGTTTCAATGGGCTCTTTGCCAGACCCACTTGCAGAGCAAATCTAAATTTGCCGGAAGTGGTCTGGGTTTTCCCAGGCTACTGTATTACTACAATTTATAAGTAAAAGGTTGTGTTTCAATTTCAAAGTTGTATCAACAGCATCTGTGTTCTGCGTAATGCAGACTCATATAATAATATATCATATATAAACAATGCAGACGATGAGAGGCTTTAAAGCAGAAATGTGAAGCTCAATACAATACTATCGTAACAAGAGAAGTCACGCCATCACCGACTGTGCTGTGGTAAAATCAAAAATTCATAACTTGAAATTTTGCACTCTTTTATCCAAAGCAACATAAAATTATTTATTTCAGTTTAGCGCTTATATTTATTCCAAACTGCATGACACAGTCAAACTGCATGGGAAAAGACCAACCAGGACGTACTTCAAAAGTTCTCTTTCTGTGTATCTTTCTAAAATATATATTTTAATAGTATTGTTGTCCCCTCTAGAGAATGAATCCTAAATGGAAAAACATTAAAAGGAACTGAATTTGTATTGAAGAGACTACAAGCGTTAATAGAAGGCATATATGAGAAGTCTTCAGGTGAGAGATTGCTTTATGTGCATCTGTGGTTATGAGAACAGTACAGGTGAAACCTAAAACATTAAAATATGGTGCAAAAGTTCATTTATTTCAGTAATTCAACTCAAAAGGTGAAACTAATATATTATATAGACTCATTACATGCAAATGAGATATTTCAAGCCTTTATTTGTTATAATTTTGATGATTATGGCTTACAGCTTATGAAAACCTTTTCACAATATTCTAATTTTGAATTTGGGGGTTTTCATAATCTGTAAGCCATAATCATCAAAATTATAACAAATAAAGGCTTGAAATATCTAATTTGCATGTAATGAGTCTATATAATATATTAGTTTCACATTTTAAGTATAATTACTGAAATAACTGAACTTTGAATCTATTAATCTAAGGCATGACAACCATTTTTTCTGGTGATATCAACAAGGTCTTCCTAACCAAACCTTAAACTATAAAACTTTATTGAAGTACCATGTAACAGAACACTTAGATATGTCTTTATGCAAATAAAAGGCTTTGAGATACAGCATAGGATTAGACGTAACATTTATAGCAGACATGAAAAGGAATAAACACAGAATCTCTCAGTGAGTGACATGATGGGTTTCTCTAGCCTTTGATCAAATTCCTCCTGGTAAAACAACACAAATGTTTTGAGACGGTTATTTTTCTTCGGTCTCGAATGATCCTCTATGCAAACGGAAAAGTCACATGATCCTCCATAGGTACAATCAAATCGCCTTTATAGTCTTATATCATATGAGAAAAGGCAGCCTTATAAATCAGGTGCACATCATCAGTCCATTGTAAACGAGTGTTATTACACACACACATCTGTGACGGCACTGTGTCTGTGTGTGTGTGTGGTCAATCGTCAGCGAAGGTGATGCGTCCGGGACCCTCGCTCCTCATCCAGCGCCGGTAGCGTTTCCATCGCGAGTCTGTGGCCATCTTCATCTTCATCTCCTCCTCCTGCTGCTCTCGGTAGACCTTGCACAAACACACAGTATCATCAGTCTGTCTGTAGTCCTAAACACACACATACTAACAACACCACACACTCCACATTAATATGATGAAAAACAGGTTCATCACTGATGAATGACGTAATTATGAATGTTCCTATACTGAATATTTAATAGGGCTGGGGATCTGATTCTTAATTATGTTTTTTAAATTATTTACATAAAAACATTTACAGAAAAAAAAGTTGCTTTAAGCAACTCAAAGCTTTTAAATGTCACTGTGCAGTGCACACACACACACATATATATATGTATATATATATATATATATATATATATATATATATATATACATACACACACATACATGCATAATTTATATATATATATATATGTATATATAAATTATGCATGTATGTGTGTGTATGTATATATATATATGTGTGTGTGTGTGTGTGTGTGTGTATATACATGTATTTGTGTGCATGCACACAAATACATGCACTATATATATATATACATACACAAACACACACATAAATATATATATGTTGTGCATGTATTTATGTTTATGCACACAAATACGTGTGTGTGTGTGTGTGTATGTATTTGTGTGTTGTATATGTTGTGCATGTATTTATGCATGGACACAAATACATGCATAACATACATGTATATATAAATTAAGTGTGTGTGTATATATATATATATAGTCCTGGTCAAAATTATTGGCACCCTTGGTAAATATGAAAATAAATCTGCATTGTTCATCCTTTTGATCTTTTTTTTTTTTATCACAAAAATCTAATCTTTCATTGAAGTAAATCAAATTAAAGTGTGGTGAAAATCACATTACAAAATAAATGTTTGTTGTTGGTCACACTTATGGGCAAGCCTAGAAAGTCTTCTGAGTAAATGATCTGAAGTATATATAGTCATATTTACATGAACATTAGGGTGACTAGGAACATGAAATTATCCAGCTATGTCGTCTTGTTTCACAGGAGTATAAATATGAGGAAACACAAAAGCCAAAATCCATAAATCATCCCATCACAGTGAGTAAAACCAGAGACTATAGTTCTGATGAAGATGTTAAACATGTAAAGAATTGAAAATTCCCATTTCCAACATCATATTGTATTAATTAAATTAAATTAAATGCATGGGGAAAAAAAATTTGTTTATGCAATAAAATTAGTTAGTTCCTCTGACTCAAAGTAGTTTGTTGGTTTAACAGTTTCATAACTCAGATTGATGCAATCATTTTGCCTTTTTTTTATGCAACTTTAAAATACACTGTAAATGCGAACATGGAACTCAATTAAAATAATTCAATAATAAACCAATGTCCTCACACTCTATGATGATGTGTCGCTCATGATTGACTGTTGTGATTGTGATTCAATAATTAAATTAAACCATAGAAAAACTGCTAGAAAAATGTCATTAAACGTCAATATAAGTTTGATTTATGAATTGATTATAGGGCTGCATAACGATTAATCGCAACTTATCGTTTGCAAAATAAAAGTTTTTGTTTACATCATATATGTGTACTGTGTAAAATAATTATGTATTTATAAATACACACACATGCATGTATATATATAAAAAATATTTACATGTTTATATACATTTTTATATTTAAATATTATATATAATTATAAAAACTTAATATATAAATAGATTTTTTTCTTAAAATTATAGATGTTTGCATGTTTGTTTGTGTATTTATATATACATAATTATTATACACAGTACACACACATATATACTGTAAACAAAAACTTTTATTCTGCAAACGATTGCGATTAATCGTTATGCATCCCTAATTGATTATATAAAATTGACAACACAATTACAATTCTACAGGTGAAACTCGTTATAATTTTATTACAGAAAATGTTGAATATCGTGCAAAAGTTCATTTATTTCAGTAATTCAACTTAAAAGGTGAAACTAATATATTATATAGACTTATTTACATGCAAAGTGAGATATTTCAAGCCTTTATTTGTTATAATTTTGATGATTATGGTTTACAGCTTATGAAAACCTTTTCACAATATTCTCATTTTGAATTTGGGGTTTTTTCATAAGCTGTAAGCCATAATCATCAAAATTATAACAAATAAAGGCTTGAAATATCTCACTTTGCATGTAATGAGTCTATATTGATTGATTGATATTTTATTTAGAAGGGACCATGTGTAATTAAAAACATAAATGTAAACATTTGATGCATTACACCAGAGTTAGCCTTAGGCTAATTTACATCTGCAGTCCCTGTGTACAAATAAATAACAAATACATGCAGCATAAATACATACAGCACAGGTTAAAATATAAACATTATTCAAAAATATAAATGAACTTTTGCACCATACTCTAATTTTCAGAGTTTCACCTGTAATGTAAAGCTGAAGAAAATGCATTATTATTTTTAAATAAACGCATTTAAAATGCACTTTCAAAGAGCAGATATTGATCAGTTTTAAACCGTGTATAGCATTTTGTGTATGTTGGTGTTCAGTCGAGTGCTCCGAAATGAAAGAAATCTCCTCCAAACCTCATAATTGTCTTTGAGCCAGAGCTGCTGCTTCAGGAAGGTTTCGATCAGGCCGCTGTCCAGACTGTCGAACTGAGCCTGCGACATCTTCATGTTCTTGCGGATGATGTAAAGCCTCTCCTCGTCCCCGTACTCCTCCCCCGCGGACGGTGAACCGGTAGAACCACGAGCAGTGCCACGCCACGAAGGTGCACAGGTGGTACGGGAACAGGATGATTTTACACAGCAGAATGTCGGACACGTTGGGCTTCTGATATCCACCTTTGATGTCGATCTTGGTCTTGATGATGTCTCTGATAATCTGCTCCTCTTCCTCGCGGATCTCCTCTTTGGATCGCCGGTTCTTGCCCTTCTCTTTGGTTCTGTTCAGAAGGCCTTGCTGCTTGGCCAGCTCGGCAGCCTGGATGCGGTATTTGGGAACGGTCATCAGGTAGTTGATGGCTTCTGTGTAGCTACTCCACCAGCTGTAATACTGCAAACACATGACAACATCTGCTTGTTAAAGGTGCTCTAAGCGATGTCACGCATTTTTTAGGCCAAACTTTTTTTTGTCACATACAGCAAATATCTCCTCACTATCCGCTAGCTGTCTGTCTCCTGAACACACTCTAAAAAAAACGCGGTCTCTGTAGACACCCCAGGCTCCACAAACAGCAACAAAAACAAACTGGGCCAACCCGCACCACAACATAACAAACAGTGTTCCAGCCAATAACCGACAAGAATGATGTGGGGTGGGGTTTGGGTTGTTAGTGCGCGGATGAGGAGGAGGGAGGGGTCTAGCTAGCCTCCGTTTTGTTTGACAATAGTTCGAACGTCAACAAGAAGTGACGTCACCCAGGATCGCTTAGAGAACCTTTAAAGAGCATTTCTTGCTCTAACAGCTGTCTGTATGATCTATATACTAATTATTAATGTGCCGACTGTCCTAAATCTACAGCAGGGCTCTTAACCCTCATCTTTCCTTCGCCCTAAAATTATACTTTTTTTTTTTTTTTTCAGAAAGCTTATTTTATTTCATTTTGATAGTATTTTTTCTGTTTTTAAATGCAATTTTTGGGAGATTTGTTGTTGTTATTTTTCTTCGATTTACCTTAACCCCTTATATTGGCAATTACAGCCATTACATATTTAAAAACAGCAATATCCTACACTAAACCTAAACTAATCTTGACAAACTATATTTGAAAGCTTAAGGCCTGTTCACACCGGGACGAATTTCACGCGCGATATTCGCCGACGTTTAACGCCTCGTGACTCAACAAAGGGCGCCAATGTGAGTGTGTACACGACGCGTAAAACGCCACGCGTAAAAGCGTAATTTTTTAAAAAACGCCTCGGGTTAGTTTTTTTGGTTTGCCGCGCCGCATCAAAAACTATCCGACCAATGAGATTGGCGCTTTTGCTCACATGTCTGGAGCTTCTGAAGTTACAGAAAAACACAACTTGGGGGCGCTCAAACACAAAACGGTCCTGCCGAGCGTAACGCGAAGAAGATATACGCCAAGTATAGCGTCTACACTGCCGGGAAGAAATAAGACGAGGAAGATGCAAGACGAGATGAATGTAGAGCTGTCGGTCTCGTTGGTGTCGGAACATAAAGAACTATATGACAAACGTGCCAGCGACTACGCGGGGCATTTCTGTTTTACATTAAGCGCCATCTAATGTCAGGGAATGAATTTGCATGTTCACTCGGCTCATCGTCAGCGAAAATCACTTGGGTGTGAACACAAAAAACCCGTTGAAAAATGCTGACGAATAATGCGCGCCGATATTCGTCCCGGTGTGTACGGCCCTTTACACTCTCTAGTTTACATATTTGGTGACTGATTTTCAAAATAAATGACAGAGGAGCCGTAATTTATCAATTTGCAACAAGAATATGTTCATACTCCTAAGGCGTGTTCAGACCTTTATTTTGAAATAGTGATGAACATGAAAAATCATGAAAGAATGGTAGAAACCTCAGTTTGTTTTCATGCCAAGAGTTCAAAAGATAGCATCCATTCAATTCTTTTAGAAAAAAAGGTTTGAAAATGTTATATAGAAAAAATAATAGATTCAGCATTAGTGATGTGGCAGCGAGCTATAATGCACATACGTGATCTTTTGTGTTTCTTAGAGGTTGAATTCATTTCAAAATCTGCCAAACTTCCAATACTACTTCTGAATAGGATGTCTACTTCATAAATTATATGCAAATTGTAAAAAATAATGGTTCAGATCACTCAAACAACATATGGAAATGGAGGCGCTCTTATATGGGCAGTGATGTCCACTAGTGGAGAAGTGTGGTACTGCGCCCAAACTAAATCTCACTGAAAGCTATATAAACCTAAAATTTTAAACACAGATTTTTGGCTTTGATTTTTTTGCATTTTTAGAGTCCACCAGGTTTTGAAAATATATATTTTATATAAAATATGAATAATACAATTTTTAACATTGTACATTTTCATAAACTCAAACTTCTATAACTTTTTTTCTGTTTAACTTTCTTAATTTATTTCACTTCTACAAATTGCCAAATGTCTTCCTTAAAACAAGACCAATCTTCCAAAGCATTCTTGAATTACAACAATTTAAGTTCGGAATGTGCATTTTCATGTCTATTTAAAAAAAAGAGGGTGCCGCTTAAGGGGTTAAAATGACTAGATTTGATCAATAAATAATAAATAAATAGTCATTTAAGCACATTCCTCACATTCTTTCAACTTAAATCCAAAATAACTTACAATTTCATGCATAACCCTTTTAATTCAGCTCAAAATATCTTACATTGGGTGTCTCTGCCGATCTCTTGTGGAAACAAAATAATATAACATGATATTTCATAACTCTTGCCACTAGATGGCCTTATAGCTCTATTTTGAGCAAATGAGCAGTACTGAGCTGAGTCAGGTGACTTCAGTATGCATTCAGATGCACATGTAGACATTATAAAAAAAAAAAAAATTGGTAAAGATTTTGCGTTTTTGAGCATTTTTCTATGTGTACTGAAGCATTCCTCTTATTCCATTCATTCCTAAGGGGGTCAAAAAGACCACAAAACTCCTCGAATCCATTAAAAAAATGTTTGTGTATTCGTGGTTCAAGTGCGAGAAAGGTCCTAGGGTCTTGGAAAAAATTTTTTTTTAATGATTTTCGGGTCAAAATGACCTGAAGGAAGGATGAGGGTATAACACCAGTCCTGCTGTCCTGCAGTGTTTACTTCTAACATTAGTCAAACAGAAAGTTCATGTTTGTGTGATTAGAGATAAACCCTGGAAGACAGATGTCCTTCAGGACTGGAGCTGAAGAGCCATGACCTGCGGTGGATGAAACCGTTCTTAGTAAATTATTAACTAAACCTAACTCTTCATTGACTTCCTCCACCAACACACATATACAGGTGAAACTTGAAAAATTTGAATATCGTGCAAAAGTTCATTTATTCCAGTCAACTTAAAAGGTGAAACTAATATATTATATAGACTCATTACATGCCAAGTGAGATATTTCAAGCCTTTATTTGTTATAATTTCGATGATTATGGCTTACAGCTTATGAAAACCTTTTCACAATATTCTAATTTTGAATTTGGGGTTTTCATAAGTTGTAAGCCATAATCATCAAAATTATAACAAATAAAGGTGTGAAATATCTCACTTTGCATGTAATGAGTCTATATAATATATTAGTTTCACCTTTTAAGTTGAATTACTGAAATAAATTAACTTTTGCACGGTATTCTAATTTTTCGAGTTTCACCTGTAATGACATGAGAGTAAGTAAAAGTATGACTATTTACATTTTTGGGTGAACCCTTTACAAAAGTTCGAAATGACAAAACGTTTTTTGCCATAACATTACATTGCTGCCACACTCAATCCAAAGTTTTAAATGTTTTTGGTAATTGCTATTAATGGGACTGCAGAAAATCTTTAATAAAGATTGTTTTGATTACATCATTACACCAGTAGGTGGCGACAAGTGACTGTTAAAAAATGTATTGGAATAATTCCTTCAAATCTTAATGAGCGAGTCATTGAACCATTCATTCAAAACGATTTCTTAAAAAAACAAAAAAGTGAATAATATTTTTTTCAAAGACTGCAGCAATTAACATTTAGTCAGAATCTCTAGGAAATTACATGTTATTTTTGTTTAGTTGTCTATTAAGAATAATGAGAGAATCATGACCTCTATTTTAAACCAATAAAAACATTTTGATTCTCTAGACTCTTGCAGATCTACCTTGAACCACGGATACAATGATACTGGATCTTTAAGTCTGTGACATACGGTTCAGAGGTTATAGCCCACAATGCATTTGCAACCGAGTAGTGGGTAATAATACTCCAATCCCACCAGTTCTCTAAAAGCCTTAGGATTTACAACAATTTTAGCAAAGACCAGTACTGCATTTGTTGCTGTGCATCCAATTGGTGGAGTTTAAAATTTGGTGTACATCTTCAAAAAGTCATTGTAGTTCAGTCAGAACTGAAGGATGTTCAGAAGACGCAATTCAAATAGTCAATTATTTGGGCTTTTCGTCATGAGGGTCTGTAAATGATACACAGAAAATCGGAGTCTCTGAGATTTACAGAATCTAAACTTATTTAGAGCAGAAAAATAAGGAAGATGTTGAAGAAACTCGTCAGTGTGTTGGCTTCTCCAAGCCAATGGCAATGAATGAAGTGAGTAAGTGAGCAGCTTACCTGAAAAAGTGAGATTGCACAGATAGTTACGAGAATCACTATCCTAACGTCTACTTTGGGAGCCAGTCTTCTCCTGTAGTAAGTGTAGTAGTGGCTGTAGTACTCCTCTGGGTGGTCCAGCATGTAGTCATAGTCCTTACGTAACTCTTCATCCTGAAAATCACAATATTAGAGATCTTACAGTCTGTTAGTACTATAGACGGTTTACCATGTCTCAAATATGCCAGGGAAAGCAACATGTCTGACATCTGAGCTACATTTGAATGATATATTGGTGATTGAGTTTGGGAGAAAGCATATTGCTGATGTTACAACTTATAAATAAGATTTCAAATGTCGTTGGGGTGTTTTTATTGTGGTTCGACTTCGACTATGTACCTAGATTAACAAAAGTGTATTCAAGAGCGGCGGTTTGAGTGGGTTTTCTTCACTCTTGTGGACACGTACCAAAATATCTGGATTTGCCAAAGTTAGTGGAATCTTTTTTAGACATTTAAAAGATCAACCACAAATTTCACATCAGGTTGAAGTTTGCTGCTAAAATTTCACTAACGTGACCACAACAACTTTACTAAGTTGCAGTTCACCCCCAAATTGAAAAGGTTGTTTTTATTACTCGCCCTCGTGTCGTTCCAAACCCGAAATACTTTCGTTCATCTTCGGAATGCAAAATATTTTTGATGAAATCTGAAAGATTTATTTCCCTTCTTCATTGACAGCTACGCAACTACCACTTTGACGCTTCAAAAAGTTCATAGCGAGATTGCAAAACTAATCCATAGTCCAAATTTACTGAAGAGACTCGATCACTTTATACAATGAACTAGGGCTGTTAATCGATTAATCGCATCCAAAATAAAAGTTTGTGTTTACATAAAAAATGTGTTTGTACTGTGTATAATTATTTTATATATATATATATATATATATAAAAATACACACGCGTGCATGTATATATTTAAGAAAAATGTGTTATTTATATATTAAATATTTATATATAATATAAATGATATATAAATCTATATATAGTATATACATGCAAATATTCCTGAAATATATACAAGCATGTGTGTGTATTTATTTATATATATATATATATATATATATATATATATATATATATATATATATATATATATAATTATACACAGTACACACACATTTATTATGTTAACACAAACTTTTATTTTCTATATAGATTTTTATTTAGGCTTTTATTTACATATAAACATTCATCAACTCACAAATCTGTTGTGATCAACGGAAGCATGTTCCCTTGACGTGCCAGAACAAATCTCATTGGTTCTTGAGGAAGATCAAACGTGCTGCGTAACACCAGAATGAACCTCATTGGTTCTCATGCTTGAGCTTCAGTTCACCACAACTGATGTGCAAGTTGACTAATGTTTGAATGTGAATAAAAGCCTAAATTCAGTCTGGTCATCATATAAAGTGAGCGCGTCTCTTCAGAAAATTTGGACTCAATTCATATGGATTAGTTTTACGATCTCTTTATGAACTTTTTGAAGCGTCAAATTGGTAGCTGTCAATGGAGGTTTCATTAAAATATCTCCATTTGTGTTCTGAAGATGATCGAAAGTCTTATGGGTTTGGAAAGACATCAGGGTGAGTGACTGACAGAATTTAAATTTTTGGGTGCACTGTCCCTTTAATGCGCATTCTGACTATTATGAATCTCTAGAATATCCACCTCACCTCAATTTTACGCGCAATCGGAATGAAGATGTTAGATTTTAAAGCGCAAATTCAAGAGCTGCATGCAAACGGGGCGCTTGTATTTTGGGTTAACGTTACCTTGAGTGTCTCATAAGCGGTAGCGACGAGCATAAACTTTTGCTGCGCGGTGTCGCGGGTGTCTCCGGTCTCTCCGGGCTGGTACCGGTCCGGGTGGTATTTTCGGGCCAGCTGACGGTACGCCCGACCGATCTCCGCTTTACTGGACTCACGCGAAACCCCAAGCACATCATAGCAACTCTGAGTCCCGCAATACAGTCCCTCGATGAGCGCGGCGACCGAAGAAAACCCCAAAATAAAGACAAAAACAGATCCATAAAGTGAGTCTCAGCTCCACGGACGCGGCCATGTCAGCATTCTGATGCTGCGGTCGCTCTCTGATGACGCAGCCTACACGTGTTGAACACAGTACACTGTGCTGTCAAATTACTAGTCAAGTCTGTCTTCAAGGTCCTAATGCTCCCTTTCCCATTTCGACTACTCTAATCTATCTTTCCAAATAATATTTTTTAGATCAATTCTTAATTAAACTCAGATCTCTTTGAATAGTAGATTCAGTGACCAAGATTGGAAAGACTTCTGTCTTCTTCGACTACAAAAAAAAAAAAAAAATTCCCATTGTTTTTTTATAACTGGAACTTTACTATGAACTTTCAATTCAATGACAGTAGTTCACCCAGTTGCTTCATTTTGTCATCTATGAAGAATCAAGTACTCACTTATTTTGAAATGGTGTTTATTGCACAAGAATTTTGGATTGACTTTTCAAAATTTGTAAAAAGTAATTAATCTCTAAACTTCTGTATTAGCCTTTTGTTTTTACCCCTTAAACCCTTTTCATATTAAGTTTATAATTACTTTATTACTTATTCCTTGCAGAATTTTACATTGTTAGTTATTTTCACAGAAAGAATTCAATAGCTTTAAAGACTATTCTATGGTGTAGGCTAATACTTAAGATAGATACACTTAGACACTAGCTGAATTCATATTCATATTCACAAAAGCAAATTTAGTAACCAAATGCCTATATATGTATTGCTTTTAAAAATAAATCCAAATCAGTGTACCGTAACGATAAAAAAAAGCCTGTGCTTTTATTTTTTAATGCTCTGATAGCGATTCCCCCTTTTCTTATATAGGCTAATTTATGTTTTTTAATAATCAATTGCTAGATTTCCCTGCCAGTAAAATGAAAAATCTATAAAAAGTGAAAAGAAAAATTAAGTTACACAAGCAAGCTGATGTTATAAAGGCATTGAGACTATAGATGCTAAAAGAGGGACATGATCTATACTATTTCTTTAAAACTAAAGATCGGTTAAGACCTTCCCCCTTTATTTGATTGCATAACTTTGTCTTTCCATGTGTCCTGCCAGCTCCTCCTCCACATGCTAGTTCCTGCTTATTGAACGCATGCATGCAGAAGTTTGTTCACCGCTGTCATGAGTCCCAGAAGAAGCTCCAGTCTTTTCCCTTTGCTTGTTCTCCTGAACCTGAACCTGCTGTGCGTGTCAGGAGGGAAGATCCTCGTCTGGCCTGCCGAGTTCAGCCACTGGCTCAATGTAAAAGTCATCATAGACGCATTGATCGAAAGAGGACACAATATCACAGTGGTCACCCACACGGCCACACCGTCCGTCAAAACCACGCCATCCGAGGGCTACAACGTGGAGATTATACATGTTCCTCACACAAAGCAGGACATCCTGGAGAACATGGAGAGGATGCTGAAGTACTGGACTCATGAGCTGCCGAATGACAACTTCATCAAGGCTTCACTGAAGATCAAGGAGATGATCGACGTCGGCTCGGAGCAGAACCGGGCCGTGTGCACTCAGCTCTTCGCCAGAGAAGACCTCCTTGAGAAGTGGAGAGAAGAGAAGTTCGACGCGTTACTGGCCGATCCTCTTTTCATGTGTGGGGAGCTGCTGGCACAGAAGTTGAACTTACCTTTAATTTTCAGTCTCAGGTTTTCCTTTGGTAACACGTTTGAGAGACTTTGCGCACAACTGCCGGCTCCGCCATCCTACGTCCCTTCCATCGGCTCTGAGTATACAGACGAAATGAGTTTCATGCAGAGACTGAAAAATGTTCTGTTCTATGGCGCACAGGATATTTTGTTTTATCTGGTCACTAAATCAAAGTGGGATCACTTATATACAGAAATCCTGGGTAAGTAGCCTATAAGTACGCTTGCATTTCATTTCTGTGGCAGGACTGCATTCAGAGGTGGACAACTTCCTTACTTGAGTAAAAGTACAGACACTACTGGTCAAATATTACTCCGTTACAAGTAAAAGTTGTAAAGACCAATTTTTACTTGCGTAAAAGTACAGAAGTACTCGTTTTTAAAAGTACTTAAGTATCAAAAGTAAATGTCAATGCATTGTTTTATTATTGTTGCATTGTTGTATGTAATAATTACAGTACCATATGCCTCTGAATATATGCCTGCCTACCCTCATATCAATATCACATGTATTTCTAGAACACAGTTCCAGTCGTGAGATTGAATAAGTCACTCAATAACGTCCACAATGGGTTCGGACGCACAAATGGCTGTTCCCAGTTTTTTGGCTTTTGGTATGAATATGTTAACCTTACTGTTATCTATAAGCTAGTGTGCTCCAAAACAATGACAATATTCGCATTTAGAAGACAAAAACCCAACGTTGAAAATGAAAATCAGGTTGATGTCAGAATCCAACGTCAGATTGACGTTAATCTCCAACGTTGGACATGCGTTGTATTGTGGTTGAAAATCGGGGAAACCAACATCAGTCGAGTTCTGACGTCAACCCGACTTTCATTTCCAACCAAAATGCAGCCCAAATCATCCCATACTCAAGGACCTTGACAGAAATGAAGTGGAGTAAAAAGTACGATATTTGTCTTTCCAATGTAGTGAAGTTAAAGTAAAAAGTTTCCAGAAAAAGTAAAGTACAGATACTCAAAAAGTGTACTTAAGTAGTACAGTACTCAAGTAAATGTACTTTGTTATGTCCACCTCTGACTGCATTGCCTTATTTTTCTAGACACAATAAGTTCCCTCTTCATAAATGTTTTATCTGGTGAACATCTGATAAGAGGCCTCAGTGTAAGATTCATGTATTTGAATTGCATGTCAAATTTTCATCCATTTGGATTACAGGTTTTACATATAACCGAAGGTGATGAATAGTTCATATACACAAAAGCAAATTTAGGAACCAAATACATTTTATGTATTTATTTTAATACCAAAACAATTCTTATAGCTAAAAAACGTAATAAGTCCTTTTTAATGCTCTGATAGTGATGAAAATGAGCATTAAAATAATCTGGCTCATTTACAGTCTCTACAGGAGTGTAAGATTGTTCATTAATGTGCACTTTTAAGTGAATAAATACAATTCTTCATCTTTTCTTATATAATTGTGTTAGTAAAGTGATGTTTTTTTTTAATGAGCGTTATTTAATTTTTGTTAGATTTCCCTGCCAGTAAAATAAATAAATGAAACCAGAAACGGGTAAGATTTCTGTAATTGTACTATTAAACAAAAGTGTTTTAAATACTCAATCACCGGGTTTATATATTTATCAATACATTTAATTGGTTTCAATCTCATTCATTTTGACTGAATATTGCTTGTTTTCTCAGCTAGCCATATTTTAACCATGTTCATTCGTTTTAAATGGGTAAATGTTATTGTTTTCATAAACAATTTGACTGCATTTTGAAAATACGATTTTTATACGAGTAATTAACTGACAAACATGCGTCACATTAAGTTTAGTTTAACGTTAAAACCGTGTAATCCAAATGGGTGAAAGATGTAAATGCATTTCAAGTACATAACTCTTAAATTTGTGCCACAATATTGATTATTTTGAATTCGACACATAGACACATAAAAAGCTATTGAACATTTCCAAATGAAAATTAATTTAATTGATGGACATGTTGATGGATCTTGTGACCGCTTGCCCCTAGGAAAACACACTTGTGATCCTTGCACTTCACAGACATGCTTCTCCCTCCAAAGGCATGTCAGCAAACTCATGCAAAATGATTGACAGGCAGAAAGTGTTCTCTGATTGGTTAAAAAAAAAGCTCAGGCCACTCTTATTGCTGTTTACAGGCCCTACATCGGTTCAGTGTGGGTTGAGGGTAATATGGGGCAACTATATACTCAATGAAATGTCTACATTTCTTGTTATATACCAAGACATGTTAAAATCACCATGGGACAAAATCAAGTCCCGCGTTACATGTCTTCTTGTTAAAAAAAAAAAAAAAAGTATGACATATGTCACAATATTCCCAGACTTCCCTTATTCGAGCTGAGTCGTGGTGTGATCATGTCAATGCGAAGAACCCCAGGAAAAAGTCAGTGACAAGATTCATACATATTTACATAGTTATTAAGGATATAAAACCGGGATTAATCACAGGGAATTAAAATGAGCTCAAAGAACCAAAACTACACTGTGACACAAATCTTCATTTCAGTTCAAATTTCAAAACTTTAACCACGGTTATTTATATAAAAAAAATTTTTTTTGATATTTTGTAATCGTTAGACTGTATATGATCTGAGATCAGTTATTGTGACACAATCCTCCATATAAAAAGTTGTGAAACACAGGATTTTCCTTTCTTGAGCCGCGCCTCTTCATAACCGTGTTCTGAATCAGTGTCATGTTACACCTGAGCATATAAGAAGATTATACAAAGTGTTCACAAATGGTCTTAAACATGAAAAAATGTGACAAATAAAAACTGCGTGACCAATTAAACTTGCATCTCTGGCAAGAACATTCAACAGTATTTTATTATGTTCTCAAAGTCATATCTGACCAATAAGCAACTGAACATCATGAGTTAGAAGGTTGTATAGAGTCCCAACCCCCTTACCTCATTCTTATAGCTAAAAGTTCATTGTCGTTCTGAATAGCCTCAACCTTCACACACAATACGAGAAACATAAAACCACTGATAATGTGCACTTTGCCATGCAGTAATTTCAACCTCGAGTGCACCGGAGAAGTACATCCAGCAAACTACAAAACATTATCAGAAGATTATATGGGCCGTCCTACCATTTTATGCCTTATGCACTTTAAAATCTTTCTTTTTTAAAGTTATCAAGCGCATTAATTTTCACCATGTGTCATCAAGATGCTGTCACCTCACTGATGATTCACATTATGTTCTCTGTTCTCTGATATCTTAGTAATACCTTATAGAAAGACAAGTACTATTTCATATGTTTATTGCATAAAAAAATGCAATATTAAAGGGGTCATGACATGAGAAACCAAAATTTGCCTTGATCTTTTGGTATATAAGAGGTCTTTGTACCATTAAAACGTCCTGCAAGTTTCATAGCTTAAGACGTCCTCCCCGTTATAAACGAATCATTTATTTAATCAAGCTATAAATACAGCTCGTTCTGGATCCATGGTAAGAAGTGACGTCACGGTACGAAGTGACGTACCAGCGTTTGCATACGACCGCCTCCCCGTCACAAGACAACTACGCTTTAAGCGCAAGACATCTACGCTCATTTCGTAAAGTTGTCGCGCCCCGCGCCTCACAAGTGTTCAGTCGACGGACAGCGAGTGGGTCTGTGTACAGGGAAATTACGATGCCGCAGATGTGCTGTTCCTGGCTGTGGACAAACAACATCTTTGAATACGCTGCGAAAGATCCAGTCGGCAGGGACAAATGGATGCACTTTATTTTTTGCGGACGTCCCAGTCACGGCAGTGTTAGTTTAAGCGTTTGTTCTATACATTTGAAGGATGACTGTTTTGAGAACAAATCCCAAAATGATGCTGGCTTTGCCAGAAAACTGTTGCTCAAAGATAAGTCCGTGCCGACTATTCTGGGGCTCAACAACGACGACGCAAACTGTAAGTAATGTATTTAAAACTTTAAACTACTTTTTGAATACGCTGAATCCGCAAATGTTCTGGCTGGGGGCGTTAATAATTGATGCATAGGCACTGACGTTAGCCAATCATAACAGTGGGCGTTAACACTGAACTCTTAAAGGGGAAACACCCCCAAAACAGACTGTTTGAATCAGAGGATTAGAAACAGGGATGGGAAAAGGTCATAAATCACTACATTTTAAAAGTTTTTTGTAAAAAAAACTATAGTAATACTATAATTGCACCTAAGGGAACATAATAATAAAATAAAATAAACATGTCATGACCCATTTAACAATTCCATACCTTGGTTGTCTTGTGATCTCAATATGAGTTCATGTCATTGAGGAGAACGGGGCAATTGACAAAAGTGTGGGAAACCCCAGGAAAAAAATAGACCTTAACTGTCAGTGACAAAAGATTTATAAAACATATTCACATAGTTATTGACAAAGTAACAATGTTCCAAACTTGTATCTAATGATGTGCAGTATGTGGTATATTTGTGCAAATGTACTTGTGCTAGTCAGGAACTACTGTATGTATATTGGTCCTTTTTAAATGATAAGCAAACATCTTGATATTTTACAGCAAACCTTTTCCCTGCCAGATCCTAGATTATCCAAATTAACCCCTTTGTCGTGTAGGGACATTTAATCTTTTGCTGTTCCAAAAATGCTTGATACATTTTCCTGGCTTTACGGCCCAAAGAATCCGGAAAATATGAGACCAGATTCATGATCTTTTAGCCCAAAGTATTAAAACGTTATATACAAAAAAGCTTTTTTTCATGACCTGTAGGTGGCACTATCCTCAAACTGCTCAGGTACCTCCAGGTTATTTTCTTATCTATGCATGGTTATTTTGTTTATTAATTTAATAATATTTATGAAAAAGTACACGCTAGCATACTTTTAAAATGAGTAATTATAATGGAAATGTACTTTAAGTGCAAACTGACTGTAATGATGTCTGACAGTTTCTGAATGTTATTGCAATTAAATGTAAAAGTATTACAGTTTAAAATTATATTAAATGCACTTAAGAGTGCTTTTTAACAAACTTAAGTGGGACTTAAGTATATCATTACATATAATTCCATAGGCTAATTACTTCTATTGAGTTTTTGTAATATGGTTAAAGTGGACCAACAAGCATTTGTGGTAAACTGAAATATATTTTCTATTGAAACTTGTATGTCACATATTCAAATGTATTTGTATTTACAGATTTCTATTGTAATGATGAGTTGCAATTCAGTACATTTAAAATATATTAACTTTAAATGTAATATTGAATAACACACTACAGTTAAAATTATAATCAAGTACTTTACTTTATGTTAGTCGAGACATCAAAATAAGTGTAGGCTACTTTAAAGCATGAAAAGGATTATTAAAACAAGAAGTGCGCTTAAATGTATTGAATGTGAACTTGTAGGCCTGCATTTTAAACTTATTAAATAACTGTACTTGCTGACTACAGGGGCGGACTGGCCATCTGTGTGATCTGGAGAATCACAGAACGGCCGGTACTCCAGGACGGCCGGCGGGCCGGCCCACCACCCCCGCCACGCACGCAGTCATCACCTGTTTTTTTTGTTAACGCGGCCGCGGGTAAAAAACGGAAAGAAAAGGGTGGGGGCTGAGAAGGCGAGACAATTTTTTTTTTGCGGAATTTAGATACTGAAGCCGCTAAATGTCGCAAACTAACTGAAATATTTAGCAGCACAGCAGCAGCAGCACCTCGCAGTTAAATATTAGCAGCAGTGAAGAAGTGAGGCAGACAGCTGTGCAGCAACATGCCACCAGTGATGATGAGGGACAGAGAGATGAGCTGTTCCACAGGTAGATCCAGGGCAAGTAAGTATGGAACATGCGAGGAGAAAGAGAGTTACTTGCTAGGGATGATGTTAGGAAGTGATATTCAGGTTGCTATATTTTTTAATGATTACAGAAGTTAAAACCGCTAAACTTCAACATTTTAGCTGTAAAATGTCACATGCAGTAGCTAATATGTTGTGCTTTTACTTTTTAAAAATGTTGGTAACATTACAGTTAATGTTTACAAACTTTGAAGATTTTTAATACAGAAGTTACATTTGTAGTGGTGTATTTTCATTTAGATGTGGTATTATTATTTGTGCAGTAAGATTAATTACTGCATAAATTAATTAATATTATTAAGTAATAAATACAACCTGTTAACATAAATACAACCTGTTACAAACCTTTTTTTTTTTTTTTTTTTTAAATTCATTCCATCATTTGTTTATTCAGGTTGAGCTTAGACCAAGAGCAGAGAAAGACACCCACTCCAGATCAACTTTAAATTACTTCAAGCGCCCCAAGTCAGACAGTCACAGCCTAGAGGTTTTTTACACAGGACTGCAGTGTGTTGAGACCTCCATTTATATAGTATAAAGTTAATCTAGAATAATATGCTTTTAACACATCTAGTCAACATCAGTGCTATTGCTATAATTTGGATGGTATAGTATCATGAGCCACAATCAAAGTCTTGTGACACTCGTGCCAGGCGTTATTGTTGTTGTTGACGAGTTTCCGCGCGCCGATTGCTTTGGGCCGGGCCTTGTCAAAGTCCAGGGCCGTTTTTTAGTCCCAGTCCGTCCCCTGGCTGACTATATAATATTAATTAAATAAAAGGTTAAGTGTAGGCTACATAAAGAGAGAATGTACAATTTTAAGACTCAAAATATTTTTTATAAAGTGCACTTTGTAATAATGTCAGCAAGTTTTACTTTAAATTTCACAAGAGAATGTAGGCTAGTGTTGTTTTTTCTGCGAGTGTTTCCTGACTCCTCGTGACGCCACTTTCCTCCAAAGTCCTGCTGTCCCGCCCTTCACCCTAAAACTTCTTTCCTGGATACGCCCATAGGTATCTATGGATACGCCTACCTTCTTAATCCAGATACAAAGTGGGAACGGTGGTTATCTGCTGCGTCTTCACGAGTGTTTCTGCCATGCACTGTTTGGGAAAGTCATGCACACTTTTCGTAATCTTCCTGTTGACTGACGTGAGCTTTACGCACGGTGGCAATGTGCTCGTGCTGCCGGAGAATACAGCCACTGGCACAACATGTGCAACATCGTGGAAGAGCTTCTGAACCGCAACCACAGCGTGACCGTCCTGGTGTCCTCCGCCTCGCCGTCCGTCAACTTCACCGCGCAGGAGAGGTTCCCGTTCCTGGTGTTTGACGTGCTCTGAAGGCGCACGAGGTGCACAGTGTGAGCGAACAGCTGATCAACATCTGGATGCAGTACCCCACACCAAGCATGGTCACAATTGGTCTCCAGATCGTGGACCTGGCGGGGAAAGTGAACGAGTTTCAGCGCATCATGTGCGACTCCATGCTGCGTAATGACGCGCTGATCGCGCGCTTGAGGGATTTAAAGTTTGATGTCCTCTTATATGATCCCATGTTCATATGCAGTGACTTGCTGGCAGAGATTCTGGACCTGCCACTCGTCCTTTCTCTGCGGTTTTCACTCGGGTTTTCCATGGAGAGGATGTGTGGACAGATGCCCTCACCGCCCTCTTGTGTACCGGTTCCTCCGACCGTGATGACAGATCACATGTGCTTCACGGAAAGAGTGAAAAATATTATTATTTATGTTGTTTATTCCGTCGGGTTTCGGTTGGCCTCGATGACTTTGGATAATTACTACAGTGAGATATTAGGTAAGGACTCAAACGACTGTGTGCTTTACTCATGAACATCTTTATTGGCTATTGTGGATCATGTAGTTGAGCTCGAATAAGCTTAGGAGACCGGGGATGGTTGTAACAATTCCAATTTTGTTATGGGAATTTCTGCTTTGTAGTTAAACTCATCAAACTTTTATTATGTTTATGGTGTGTCTGTGTAGATATTTTCCATGCAAGTTGTTAGTGCTAATGTTTTGCCTGTTAGCTGTAAGGTGAGCTAGTTCATGGCTACATGACTCTGGGTTAGTTGTAACAACAATGAAACACACACACACACACAATGTTAAGTGTTCAATTTTATTATGGCCAATAACACTGGCAGTAACAAACATGCCTATACAAACAAACAATGTTTGTGTTCAAGTTCAATTTATAATGGTCAATTACTATGACTGAGAGTGACAAACACACTGAGACTAACAGTGACACCACACACATCAGTTAAATTGAAGTTAGTGTTGAATAAAAACCTTTCAAAATAATTGTTTTCTTAAAATCCTTATTTCATAATGTTACATCTCAAGATAATAGCTATGTCATTTAATAGCAGACACTTGTAACTAGTTTGGATCACATTTTGAACACACTCCCTAATATAGAATATACGTCACTGAAAAAAAAAAATCTCACAATTCTGAATTTTTTTCACACTTTTGATTGAAACTCGCAATTGTGAGGGAAAATCAAAATGTCCAGCATTATCACTGGAGCCTGCTGTCTGTGTCCTATGGCAAGCGTTTTGACATTTATACATTCCCAGGATATGAATTATTATCAATAATAAAATTTTCACTTTCTGAAATACTAATTCTTGAAATCTAAAATTGGATTTTTTCACTATAGGTTGCCATTCTAGTTCAGTTGTTGATATCAATAATTGATTTCTCAGTTGAAACATATCAGCTATGCATTTCTTAGTAGAAATATGATTTTTGATATCAATACTTATGTGGTAGTAAACCATGTAATTATTTATATCAGAAATTATGATTTTTTTTACTTGCAATAATTGTATTTCTGAAATGAGAATTTGGAATTTCAACTAGTAAGAAATCAATTCTATATATGAACAATTGATTTGAATGGCAGCATATGGTGATATTTAACTATAGTGAAAAATAAATTACAGATATCAAGAGTTATAGTTTTTATTAACATTGTACATCTAGCAAAGGTATATTTTCATTGTTAAAAAAGAATGTACATACTTTTTTGTTTGGTTCTCAAGGGAGCACCTGATGCTGCGTGGTAACATTACTTATCCTACAAGCTGTCAGCATCACTTTCCACCTGACTGCTCAGCTCACTATCTTCTTTTATTTTGAACATGGTGGATGAATGAATGATGCATTTATATAACGCTTTCATATGAACTACTGTACACCCAAAGCGCTTTACACTCCTATCAGGGGATCTCTCCTCCACACCACCAGTGTGCAGCATCCACTTGGATGATGGGACGGCAGCCACAGTACAACGGCGCCAGCGCGCTCACCACACACCAGTTATAGTGCAGAGAGGAGAGAGAGTGATAGAGCCAATTCAGTGGATGCGGATTATTAGGAGGCCATGATTGGTAGAGGCCAACTGACCATTCGCAAAGACCGCCCCCCTTAGTTACTGTCGCTATGTCCGTTGTATACTGTTGTTGTATGAAAAATACACACGGAGCAGAGAGGACACTGACAACACACTGACAGACACAGACCAGGTTACTTTTGGCTCTTTAATGTGTCGTGACAGATCGCTGTAGAGCATCAGTTAAAGCCGCTCGTGAACCGATCATCTCTTCCTTCTAGTTCATTTATAGCATCAAATATGTCGCTAACCCGGGAGGAATGTCGTGTAGTTCCTACCAGCCGTTTGTTGTAGTCCTTAAAAAGCGATTTCTTTAAAAGCAAATATCTCCCTTTGCTTTGAACTTTGAGCGTTGTAACTTTGCAGATGTTGTTTATGATCAAACAGCAACATTACACACTTACTACAGTTAGAAATGTAAAATCATATTCAACCACCCCTTTAAGATTAATGACACAGACAACAGCAGGAATATTAGGTTGCTGTCACTTTAAGACAGAATGCACAAACCGAATATACTTACACACATCCGGTTTCTTTCTAAAGTGTTCACTTATGACATAACTGAAAGAATACTTGCCAAGACGGGAATTTTGACATAATTTTTGTGTGTCAAATTCAATTCAGTGTTCGAGCGATGTCTGAAACGTGCTCTCTCTCTCTCTCTCTCTCTCTCTCTCTCTCTCCTCTTTTGACACACACAATTTTTTAATGGAAACAGACCTATCTGTTTCCATTAAAAATATAAAGCAATTAAAAATACTATTTGGCCAGTGGAAAAAATTGAGAAAAACTTTCTCTGAAGTGTATTTTATACTATTTTATTTATTTTTTCGGTAACACTTTACAATAAGGTTCGTTAGTTAACATTAGTTAACTACATTAGTTAACATGAACTAATAATGAATTGCACGTATACAGCATGTATTAATCTTTGTTAATGTTAATTTCAACATTTACTAATACTTTATTAAAATCTTGTGCACATTAGTTCATGCTCTGTGAACTAACATGAACTAACAATGAACAGCTGTATTTATATTAACTAACGTTAACAAAGATTAACAAATACAGTAACAAATGTATTGTTCATGGTTAGTTCATGTTAGTTAATACATTAACTAATGAACCTTATTGTAAAGTGTTACCATTTTTTCTATACTTTGTACAAAATACTATTGTATACTGTATTGTATTTTGAAAGTATACTTTCAATGCATTGTTACAATGATCATTTCCAGCATTATTAAATATACCTAAAATATATTTTTAATAAATTGCAAATAAATAAACTTTAAAAAAATAAACGGAATTTTCCTTTCAAGTATATTTTTCTAAAATGTACTAAAGTACAATTATTTTAAAGTGTGTTAAAAGTTGTATTGTGAAAATATGTAAAAGCATAATAAACGTTTAATACATTTAAAGAAAAAAAGTGTTAGTATTTGCAATGTACTATTGAAAAAGGACTATATTTCAAATACAATAAAGTATACTTTTTTTACTAGATGTTGTCATGATAGAAAAGAACTAGAACTGGGCTATAATAAACCCGAGTCTCAAGGTTGTAAACCCCTGCATCTGACTCAGAATTGCTCTTACATTTTGTAAAAACTAGATAAAGCTGTTATAACAGTGTTGATCACAACATATATATTTCCTTGCAGTATTGCAAAACAAACACATTAGAGTGGGAATTGAGTGAAAGTGCAAGTTAAAGATATTATCCTTTGGCACATTGACAAAGTGCACCTATACCCTCCATAAACACGACCTTTGCCTAAATCCTGTTGTGCAAATCTTGCATTTGGGTCATTGCTCCATAGATCACACTGCACTTTTCTAAAGGCACACACACACACTTGACCATGATTTCTGGGACTTTGCTTGTGTTCGTTCTGCTGTGTGGAGTGGAGGCTGGCAGGGTTTTGGTGTTGCCAGGCGAGTACAGCCACTGGCACAACATGCGGTCAATCGTAGACGCGTTAGTTGATAAGAACCACAGCGTGACGGTTCTGGTCAGTTCTTCATCTCCTACTGTACAGCACACACGGACGGAGCGGTTCAACTTCAATGTGTTTAAAGCCAACGTGAAGAAAGAAGAGGCCAATGCCGTATGGAGTGACTTTATACATCTCTGGATGACCGACACAGCCTCCACATACGAGAAAGTCTCCATGATCATGCGAGTGATGTCCAACTTCATGGCGCTTGCTGCTGATACGTGCAAGAGCATGTTCCACAATGAGGATCTTTTACACACGCTTCGGGAATCTCATTATGATGTGCTTTTTATCTGATCCGATGATGCCGTGCGCTGACCTGATGGCAGAGACGCTGAAAATCCCGCACGTCCTCTCACTCCGCTCAACGTTTGCGTATAATTTCGAGCACTTTTGCGGTCAGATCCCCACACCACATCCTATGTTCCTGCGGTCGCTGTGCAGGGTCATCTCACTGACCATATGTGCTTCACAGAGAGAGTTGAAAACATGCTCCTCTACATCATGTACACAACCATATTTCAATTGCACATGAGGTTTACTTTTGACCGGCTTTACACTGAAATACGGGGTAACTATTTTTTGTTTGATCTTGGCCGACTTTAATTGTGCAGTTAGCTAGTCTTCCCGGATACTGTTTAAACTTGTGACTTGACCTACTGTACATCAACTGAGTAGAAATATTTCTTATGTCACAGGCAAACCTACAACAATGTGTGAGACCATGGGGAAAGCTGACATCTGGTTGATACGAACTTACTGGGATTTTGAGTATCCACGCCCAATCCTGCCTAATTTTAAATTTGTTGGAGGACTGCACTGCAAACCCGCCAAACCTCTGTCAAAGGTAATGACTTTTGCTTTTCCAAATGTTTTTCTGAAATATTTTTAATGCCTTTACATTTTATTTTAATTTGTATTAAAACATTGCATCATTTTGTAAATTAAGGAATCCTCACTTGAATAGATCAAGTAACTTTGGAAAGGGATTTGGCTCTGACCTTAAAAGAAACTATGGATTTGCAATGTCATCCCATTTTGTAAACTGCATATGTAACACTTTGACATGACATTTCTGATGGAAAATATCTTCCGTCTAGGTCGCTAATTAAAAGCTGGGTAAAGGGAGAAATTGCATATCAGGGCAAAAGATTTACTGAATTTTTAGATTAATTTTGTAACTCAGCACAAGAATATTTTTTGAGCCAAAATACCTGCTCTGTCAATACTCTTCGATTCATTATTTTAGCCTTTTGGTCTGACTGATGGCACCAAAAGAATTTGCATGGTTCCAAACTTCTTAAATATTCTTTGCAGTGCATAACATACAACAGATGAGGAAGAATTTAAGTAATGGACATATTTTACAGTACAATTCGATATTGATGCTTGGAGTAATACACGGCAACTTTAGGTCAGTTCATACAAGTATTATTTTGGGTACATTAATTGATGATAAGCTTAGGTGGGTGGAAAACACAAATCTTATTATATCGAAAGCACAAAAATGGTTATATTTATTGAGGAAGCTTAAAGGAGAACTCCGGCGCAAAATGAACCTTTGGTCTAATTACACATTGTTACCTAGTCAACCGTTATCTGAGATTTGTTTTCATGATTATCGAATGTAAATAGTTTTATCTCTAAAAACAGTTTAGCCTATAACGCTAGTATAGCGCATTGAGTAATGACAAATAAAAATCGCTTGTTAATACCACTAACAAGGCTCAAAATAGCCCCACACTAACACGGTAGCATAATGAGGGTGTCACGGTGGGTAGTGGAAAATGGAAGAGGACTCAAGAGCGGAGTGAAATGAAAGATTTAATAAAGATAAAATAAACAAACCACAAAGGAAATCAGAACTTAATCCAACACGGACAGGGCAGGACAGCACAGACACACGTAACATGTACAACGAACCAGCACAGGACAGCAAACACAGGAAGACTAAATAGGGAGGCAAACAAGGAGGGTAACGAGCAGGACAGATGGGACAACTAAACCAATAATCAGATAACAAGGGGGAGGGACCAGACAATGACAAGAGCACATGGCCCCAAAATAACAAAACACCCATGTGCATCACCAGACAGGACAGACATGTGACATTACCCCCTCCCTACGGAGCGGCTACCAGACGCTCCATAAGACCAGGGCGGGACGGGAGGGACAGACCAGGGGGGACGGGGGGCGGGACGGGAGGGACAGACCAGGGCGGGACAGACCAGGGGGGACGGGAGGGACAGACCAGGGGGGACGGGGGGCGGGGACGGGAGGGACAGACCAGGGAGGGACAGACCAGGGCGGGACGGAAGGGACAGGCGAAGCGGACAGTTCATCAGGCGGCCAGGGCGAAGCGGACAGTTCATCAGGCGGCCAGGGCGGTGAAGACCCCTCGGGCGGCCAGGGCGTTGAAGACCCCCTCGGGCGGCCAGGGCGGTGAAGACCCCTCGGGCGGCCAGGGCGGTGAAGACCCCTCGGGCGGCCAGGGCGGTGAAGACCCCTCGGGCGGCCAGGGCGGTGAAGACCAAAGCGGAACAGGAACAGACCCTTGCTCAGGAACAGTCACAGACTCCACCGGCTCAGGAACTGCAACAGCAACAGACACCACCGGCTCAGGAACTGCAACAGCAATAGACACCACCGGCTCAGGCTCAGGAACTGCAACAGGCACCACCGGCTCAGGAACTGCAACAGGCACCACCGGCTCAGGAACTGCAACAGGCACCACCGGCTCAGGAACTGCAACAGGCACCACCGGCTCAGGAACTGCAACAGGCACCACCGGCTCAGGAACTGCAACAGGCACCACCGGCTCAGGAACTGCAACAGGCACCACCGGCTCAGGAACTGCAGCAGGCACCACCGGCTCAGGAACTGCGACAGACACCACCGGCTCAGGAACTGGGACAGACACCACCGGCTCAGGAACTGGGACAGACACCACCCGGCTCAGAAACAACAACAGCAACCGGCTCAGGAACAGCAACAGACACCGGCTCCACCGGCTCAGGAACCAGGGCGAGCAGCTCGGGCGGGGCCAGCAGGGCGAGCAGCTCGGGCGGGGGCCAGCAGGGCGAGCAGCTCGGGCGGGGCCAGCAGGGCGAGCAGCTCGGGCGACGCGGCAGGGATGGCAGTTACCTCCGGGCTGGTCTCTGGGTTAGAAACCACCAGACGACCCGATGAAGAGGCTCTTCTCCTTCTCCTCCTCCGTCTCCGGACCACCGAAATCGGGACCACCAGACCCGACTCAGGAACAGCAGACACCGGCTCCGACTCAGGAACAGCAGACACCGGCTCCGACTCAGGAACAGCAGACACCGGCTCCGACTCAGGAACAGCAGACACCGGCTCCGACTCAGGAACAGCAGACACCGGCTCCGACTCAGGAACAGCAGACACCGGCTCCGACTCAGGAACAGCAGACACCAGGCTCCGACTCAGGAACAGCAGACACCGGCTCCGACTCAGGAACAGCAGACACCGGCTCCGACTCAGGAACAGCAGACACCGGCTCCGACTCAGGAACAGCAGACACCGGCTCCGACTCAGGAACAGCAGACACCGGCTCCGACTCAGGAACAGCAGACACCGGCTCCGACTCAGGAACAGCAGACACCGGCTCCGACTCAGGAACAGCAGACACCGGCTCCGACTCAGGAACAGCAGACACCGGCTCCGACTCAGGAACAGCAGACACCGGCTCCGACTCAGGAACAGCAGACACCGGCTCCGACTCAGGAACAGCAGACACCGGCTCCGACTCAGGAACAGCAGACACCGGCTCCGACTCAGGAACAGCAGACACCGGCTCCGACTCAGGAACAGCAGACACCGGCATGTCTAGGATCCGAGCCAGACGCTCCAAATAGTCCATCATTGCCTGGGCGGCCCCACAAATGGTCATCTCTGAATCTGTCTCACACTGGGCAGACGGGACGCGAACGGTCTCTGACTGGGCAGACGGGACGCGAACGGTCTCTGACTGGGCAGACGGGACGCGAACGGTCTCTGACTGGGCAGACGGGACGCGAACGGTCCTCTGACTGGGCAGACGGAACGTGCACGGTCTCTGACTGGGCAGACGGGACACGAACGGTCTCTGACTGGGCAGACGGAACGTGCACGGTCTCTGACTGGGCAGACGGGACGTGCACGGTCTCTGACTGGGCAGACGGGACGCGAGTGGTCTCTGACTGGTCAGACGGGACGTGCACGGTCTCTGACTGGGCCGGCGCAGATCTCCTCCTCCTCCTCCGTCCTCCCCGACGGATGCCTGAAGACTCGAGGCTGGCCGAAACCACCGATGACGTCCCAACGCTGGACGGATCCAGTGACGAGGAATTACTCTCCAAATTCCTTTGGGCGCACATCGAAAAATATTTGAATAGGGAGATCCCATTCTCCCTCTCCGCCGGACAAAGTTCGCTCCGCTGAATCCACATCTGGCTGGTTCGTTCTGTCACGGTGGGTAGTGGAAAATGGAAGAGGACTCAAGAGCGGAGTGAAATGAAAGATTTAATAAAGATAAAATAAACAAACCACAAAGGAAATCAGAACTTAATCCAACACGGACAGGGCAGGACAGGCACAGACACACGTAACATGTACAACGAACCAGCACAGGACAGCAAACACAGGAAGACTAAATAGGGAGGCAAACAAGGAGGGTAACGAGCAGGACAGATGGGACAAACTAAACCAATAATCAGATAACAAGGGGGAGGGACCAGACAATGACAAGAGCACATGGCCCCAAAATAACAAAACACCCATGTGCATCACCAGACAGGACAGACATGTGACAGAGGGTCCCTACCTTCAAACCGAAGCATTGAGAACTTTGTCAGTGTCCAGACAGTTTAATAAGAAGATATTTTATACATGCAGTCAACTTCTCGTATACAGGCAGAAGCCATCTTTGAAAAACAGTCTCTATCAGTCGAACAACGAACGCCGATCCAAGTGCGCTGGACCATATGAGATTCTACACAGTTCAGCGCACTTGGATCGGCGTTCCTAGATCGACTGATAGAGACTGTTTTTTATTTGTCATTACTCAATGCCCTATATACTAGCGCTATACTAGCGTTATAGGCTAAACTGTTTTTAGAGATAAAACTATTTACATTCGATAATCATGAAAACAAATCTCAGATAACGGTTGACTAGGTAACAATGTGTAATTAGACCAAAGGTTAATTTTGCGCCGGAGTTCTCCTTTAAGTAGTCTATATGGTGGTTCAAGTCTTGTTTTCTGTTTTTGAGTTACAGTATGTGGTCATTTGTGTGTCTTTTAGGAACTGGAGAAGTTTGTTCAGAGCTCAGGAGATCATGGCATTGTTGTTTTCTCATTGGGTTCCATGATCAACAACCTGACAATAGAAAGATCAAACATTATTGCTTCTGCTCTTGGTCAGATCCCACAAAAGGTGTGTAACTTTTTTTTCTCTCTTTATAGCAATAAGAAAGTTAATCCCCACGCAGAAGCCACGCTCACTTCACGCTGCATGACTCTGCATTCTTCGCTTCAGTCGAATAAAACTGATTCCCTATGGCAGATTGCCCGCTTATATAGAGGGATAGCCCCGCCGGCGGGCTCTGGCAGGCTTTCTCCCCCATAGGTTCGTCCGCTGCGTTATTCTATAATCTTCAGTAATCGGAGGAAAAGTAGTTCTCTTACGTAGAGTTCTCTCGTACTGCGTCGAAGAACGCTACGGGAAAGTATTTCTTTGTCGAGATTGAAGCCTAAAAATTAATCCTTAATTTTGTAAATATGTAAAACGCTTTTCTATAGCATACAACCCTAGGCGGAGCAATACAGCTCACCCATTGGCTGCTCTGCTGGAAAAGCACAGCCTATGCGAGGCCAGAGACGCTGACCAATGAGGACGCTTCGCGCCCCATTCTGTGTCATCTCCCGCCGAAACAGGCGTGGCCTAGGCCTATAAATACGAGCATAGCTGTCTAACACACACCGATTTTTCTTAATTCACGAAGCTGCACGCATCGTTGGATTGGATTCGAGCCGCCACAGCCGTCTGATACAGCACCTCAGCAGGACGAGCCCTTACCTGAAGCCGCTGGTCATCGCCGCCTTCAGCCGCCGTTCCCTGCTGCGCTTCTCCGGCGTGGATATATCCTTTATAACTTTGTGTGTGTTTTGTGTGTGTGTTCGCCTACTGCGTCACACACTTTTTTCTCACAAAGAGCAGCGAGCGTCTTTTTAAAGATGTCTCGTGTTTCCTGCGGCTCCTGCCGAGCTGCGCTCATCGACGGGGACCACGTGCTTGTGTTTCCTGCTTGGGCGAGGATCATGCAGCTGTCGCTCTCGGTGATGGCGGCTGCCATCATTGCGAAATGATGCCCAGCGCGACTCTGCGGACTCGCCTGGCATCTTTCACCGAAGCTGCTCACCCACCCCCTGTAGCGCCGCGCCGTAAAAAGCGCCGCGCTCAGCGGGTTCCGGAACCCCCCGCCACGAGGAGCTCGCCGCCGCCGCCGCCGCTAGCTCCTCTCTGCGCTTCGCTGGAGTCGCTCTTCGACGAACAAAAGCCGCAGGCCTGCCGCTTTGTCTGTCATGGACGACGACCAGCTAGCCGCATCTGAGGGGGATGACGACTGCTGTTCGCTTCTCGCTTCGGAGAGCGAGGGATGGGCGAGCTCCGAGGATCTCCCCTCCCCCGCCGCTCGTGAGCGTCGACGGAGAAAGACCAGCATCGATGCGCTTACCGGCTGGATGGCTGTTTTTCTGCAGAGGAACGTACGTTACCGTCCTCACGACCCGCGCCCTTTTCTTCCTGAATTCACGAAGAAATCGCGGAGTCCCGGAAGCCCCGTCTTCAGCCAGGATGCGCACTTTCTGCTTCGAGGAAAGCTACAGTGTTAAAATCCCGCCGCGGCCGGATTTCACTAAAATGTCTCGCTCGCACAGTCCCAACATACGCGACCCGTGCCAGTGTATTCTGCAGTCACCAAATCGGCATCAATGCTCGTTTGCCTGCACACAAACGCCGTTTTCCACGACGCCCCAGGTAAATCTGAAAATGTATTTTCTGGTGTCCCGGCCACGGCCGATGGTGTAATGTGTGTATCCGTAATGCCCACGACCTAGTGCCCATTCGTACACACAAGCACAGCCCTACACAATACAGGGCTTGCACACATAAAATCGACTCGTGTCGATTGTGCAATACATGTAAGTTAGTGAACGTGCCCCGCTCTTCAGTGCCCACAATCACTACACACTGCATGTCCCGTGGTTTCTGTAAAAACGAAACGAATGCACGGTCAGTCGGTTCTGATAGACAGTACTCTCTGTGCTACACGGTGTCCCGGCCACAGCCGATGATGTAATGTGTGTAACTGTATGCCCACGACCCAGTGCCCATTCATACACACAAGCACAGCCCCACACAATACAGGGCTTGCACACATAAAATCGACTCAATGTCGGTTGTGCATTATATGTAGTGAGCGTGCCCGCTTTCAAGTGCCCACAATCACTACAAGCTACATGTCACATGGTTTCTATGCGAAACCGATGCACGGTCAGTCAGTTCTAATAGACAGTACTCCCAGTGCTATAAATGTACCTGCGTTCACGCACCCACATTTATTCTCAAACATGCCGAGCCGTACGGAGCTCGCACCGCGTGCTCTCTCTCTCAGCTGAGAGAGCTGAGCGCGCGCGCGGGCTGCCCGCTCGATTAAGCGCGCCCCCGCATCACGCTGCAATGGCGCCCATATTACAGCACACGACTGCTCTCGTGTCGCCGCCATTTCGCGACCAGAGCCCGGTTTTTCAACCCGTGCAAGCAGCAGCCCCGTTCAACACAGGGTTTGCACACATAAAATCGACTCAGATCGATTGTGCTTTACATGTAGTAAGCGTGCCCACTACCAAGTGCCCACAACCACTACACTCTGCACGTTCCGCGGTTTCTGTAAAAACGAAACTAACGAACGATCAGTCAGTACACGAACACAGTGTCCCCGGTGTTATAAATGTGCCCGCCACCAAGCGCCCACGTTTATTCACAAGCATAACGAGCCCCTACGGGACTCGTCCCGCGCGCTCTCTCTCGACACAGAGAGCCGAGCGCGCGCGGGATGCATACTGTGTTAAACATGCCCCCCGCCTCACACGCCACGGCGTCCATGTCACAGCACACGGTTGCTCTCGTGTCGCCGCCATTTCGCGACCAGGGCCCGGATTACATTCAACCCCTAGTCCACACGTGCAGATGCATGGGAAAGACTTCCCGGGGTCTCAGAATGGGTGCTAGAGACTATAAGAAGAGGCTATTCGCTACAGTTTCATCGACGCCCTCCCCGTTTCACGGAGAAAGTCGAAACTACGGTGAAAACAGAAGTAGCACATCTACTTCGAGCCGAAATAGCGAAGCTATTGAGCAAAGGGGCCATAGAGCCTCTATCTCAAGCTCAGAGCGAAGGGGGTCTGTACAGCAGATATTTTCTGGTACCGGAAAAAAGACCGGGGGGTCTCAGACCCATTTTAGATCTCAGGCATCTGAACAGAGCGCTGACAAAGCGAAAGTTCAGAATGCTCACGACCAGAGCTATCCTCGCGCAGGTTCGCCGAGGAGACTGGTTTATGGCAATAGATCTGAAAGACGCGTATTTTCACATACAGATTGCGTCACGTCACAGGCGATTTTTGAGATTCGCCTTCGAGGGCCAGGCATATCAGTACACAGTCCTGCCATTCGGCCTGTCTCTAGCACCTCGTACATTTACAGTGTGCATGGACGCGGCGCTGGCACCCCTGAGACTCCGCGGCATTCGAATTCTGAATTATTTGGACGATTGGCTGATTCTAGCGCAATCACCTTCAGAACTCAGCCGCCACAAGACCATAATTCTCGATCACCTCGAGTGCTTAGGTCTGAGAGTCAATTGGGAGAAAAGTTCACTGTTTCCCAGTCAAAGGATCTCCTTTTTGGGACTGGAGCTGAACTCCGCTGTCTATGACGGCTCGACTGTCATCACAACGCAGGCAAAATTCCCTGCGGATGGCGAAATCCTTCCGCAGCGGCATATAGTGCCCGCTCAAGAGATTTCAAAAAATGCTAGGCCTTATGGCCGCAGCATCGACAGCTCTGCAGTTGGGCCTGCTGCGCATGCGCCCACTGCAGTTCTGGTTGAAAGCGCGTGTACCCGCGCCGAGCATGGGTCCACGGTCGTTATCGCCTCAAGGTCAATCAGGAATGCGTTTCAGCCCTGACACCATGGAGAGCGTCAGACTGGTACCGGTCAGGTGTAAGCCTGGGGACTTCCTCGAGCCTGAAGGTGGTGTCCACGGACGCGTCCACCTCAGGCTGGGGAGCACTGCTCGAAGGCAGACCGTTCTTTGGCCAGTGGGCAGAACGAGTCGAACTACCGCACATAAACTGCCTAGAAATGATGGCAGTGGACTTAGCGCTGAGGCGCTTTTGTCCTCGGATAAAGGGACACCACGTCCTAGTCCGTTCGGACAACACGTCGGTAGTAGCCTATATAAACCGCCAGGGTGGCGTGAAATCCCGAAACCTTTACAGGCTGACGGAACGCATACTGGTATGGGCCCAGCACAACCTGCGCTCGCTGAGAGCGATCCATGTGCCTGGTCGCCTGAATGTAGGACCAGACAGACTCTCACGGAACAATGTTCCGACAGGGAGAATGGTCCCTACACACACAGACAGTGCGTCTGCTGTGGAAAAAAGTTTGGCAGAGCGGAGATAGACCTGTTTTGCAAACCAGGGAAAACGCTCACTGCCCAGATTCTTTTCAAAGAGCGCGAACGCGCTGGCCAAAGTCTGGCCCCGCCGTCCGCTCTATGCTTTTCCCCCTGTCTCGCTCCTGCCCCAAGTGCTCGAGCGAATCAGAGAAAGCCGATGCTCAGTGCTTCTTGTAGCACCATACTGGACGAATCAACCCTGGTTCCCAGTCTTGATGCAGCTCAAGAGTACTGCTCCGTGGCCGATCCCAGTGAGGAGGGAACTTCTCTCGCAGGCCAGGGGCTCGATTTTGCATCCTCGCCCAGAGCTATGGTCCCTTCATGTGTGGGCCATAAACGGGTACCCCGCTAAACTCCCAAGAGGAGTGTTAGACACGATCGAGCAGGCTAGGGCCCCCGTCTACTAGACGGCTCTACGCGTCCAAATGGTCGGTGTTCTCTGACTGGTGCTCAGACCAAGGTCTATCACCTCTTCAGTGTGGGGAAACGGAGGTTCTCTCCTTCCTACAAGAGCTGTTGGAGAAGGGTAGGACCCCATCCACGCTCAAAGTCTATGTGGCAGCCATATCAGCGTTCGTCAATCCGACGCTTGGCCATGCACTGGGCAGAAACGACCTGGTGGTATGTTTCCTTGGAGGAGCCAGAAGGTTGAATCCTCCAAGGCCTCCTTCAGTCCCCGTCTGGGACCTTTCTACAGTGTTAAACGCTATGAAAGGGGCCCCTTTCGAGCCTATTCACTCAGTTGACATGAAACACCTGTCTCTCAAGACCGTGTTTCTTTTGGCTCTCGCTTCAGTGAAGCGTATGGGGGATCTGCAAGCGCTCTCAGTAAGAGCCTCTTGTATGGAGTTCGGGCCCAACGACTCTATAGTCGTGTTGAAAACCGAGACATGGGTATGTACCTAAGTCCCTCAACACACACCGTTCAGGGCTCAGGTCATCTCCCTGTCGGCTCTGCCGACCTCTGAGGACGGAAATAGCTTCCTTTGCCCGGTCAGGGCATTAAGAGCTTACGTGTCCCGCTCCGCTGTGTTTCGACAGACGGAGCAGCTCTTTGTTTCGTTCAGTGGGCGCTCTAAAGGACGTGCTGCGACGAAACAGAGCCTATCTCGATGGGTAGTGGATGCCATTGCGCTAGCCTACGCATCTAGAGGTTTGGAATGCCCCCTGGGCATCAGAGCACATTCTACGAGAGGCATGGCCTCGTCGTGGGCTTGGTATAGCGGAATCTCGTTGCAAGATATTTGTATGGCGGCAGGCTGGGCCTCCCCGTCTACATTTATAAGGTTCTATAACCTAGAGGTTCCTGCGTTGCAGGCCAAACTGCTCTCGGTCTAGAAGACTATGTTTTCAGTGTTCCTGCCCTGCGTTTGCGGCCCAGGTCACTTCAATGTTTAAGCATAACTCACTGACATGGTGTCCCATGAGCATGCTATTACCCCTCATATATATATATTTATATAATATTCATATATATGTTATTATGCCCTTAGAGGCACTACTATAAAGGGATGATGCTATTTTTTAGCCGCTCTCCTTATATTTCTTGGGGAAGGCACTTGTATGCCAGGGCGCGCGCGCCCTTAGGTGTCTGTGTCGGTCCAAGAGCACGCACGGCGTTTTACAGGGGGTTCCCGTAGCGTTCTTCGACGCAGTACGAGAGAACTCTACGTAAGAGAACGTACTCGGTTACTAACGTAACCTCGGTTCTCTCTAGGAGAGGGAACGAGTACTGCGTCTCATGCCATGCGTGCCCACGCTGCGTCGCTTTCGTGACGAAAATCGGTGTGTTAGACAGCTATGCTCGTATTTATAGGCCTAGGCCACGCCTGTTTCGGCGGGAGATGACGCAGAATGGGCGCGAAGCGTCCTCATTGGTCAGCGTCTCTGGCCTCGCATAGGCTGTGCTTTTCCAGCAGAGCAGCCAATGGGTGAGCTGTATTGCTCCGCCTAGGGTTGTATGCTATAGAAAAGCGTTTTACATATTTACAAAATTAAGGATTAATTTTTAGGCTTCAATCTCGACAAAGAAATACTTTCCCGTAGCGTTCTTCGACGCAGTACTCGTTCCCTCTCCTAGAGAGAACCGAGGTTACGTTAGTAACCGAGTACGTTTTCCACATTGCGTCTAGCGATGCAGTACTCGTTCCGGTTATCTCAGTGTACAGAGGTTACGTTAGTAACAGAGTACTTTCTCCATATGTGTATTTTTTGCACAGGTTGTTTGGCGTTACAGTGGAAAAACACCAGAATCTCTCGCCCCCAATACAAAACTCTTCGACTGGATCCCACAGAATGATTTGCTTGGTAAGGAAAGTGTTGTCATGTGTGCTCATTGTGCACAAAGAACAATAACTGTGTCAGATAGATACTGACTTTTTTATTTGATTTCATTTTATTTGATAGGACATCCAAAAACGAAGGCCTTCATTACCCATGGCGGGACAAATGGACTGTATGAGGCTATTTATCATGGCGTCCCAATGGTGGGTTTGCCACTGTTTGCTGACCAGCCTGACAACCTGATGCACATGAAAACCAAAGGAGCTGCTGTTGTCCTTGATATCAATACTATGAAGTCCAAAGACCTGGCAGAAGCTCTCAAGACTGTATTAAATAATCCCTTGTGAGTTAAGTCTTTCATAATTTTGAAATAATCCATTAACAAAGGGCTCTACAGTTATTTTCAGTAGTTTTGAAACAATCCTAAAATGGCCGCCTACTAGGGTTGCCACCTTCAGTGTGGCAAAATAAGGGACACCCATTCACACAAAAATCTTACACTAAACCATGTCAAATTATCTATATCCATGAACGTTAGAAATGTGGGTCTTTTATAAAGTGATTTTTACTCTTTATTTTTTTTTTTACTGTTTTTGTATAAAAAAAAAAATTTCTTTATTTATTTATATAGCCTAAATTAAAAAATATATAATAAATCCTCCTAAAACTATAAATCCTTTAAAAAAAACTATTATTTTGTTTCAAAATTACATTTTGTTGAAACAACACAAGTGTGACTTTTCCCCCCACACTAACATAAAAAACAGATATTATTCAAATTTATTTAATTTTTTTTGTAGATCTAGAAAGTGTTGTCAACCTTGCAAAGTCTCACGCCATTTGGACAAAAATAATTTTTTATTTATTTCAGCAAACGTCATTTGGGGTCGAAAAGACCCGAACAGCGCACGAGGGGTTAAAAAACGTGCAGGTTTACAGCGCATGTTCACGAGACTCAGTCGCTATAGAAAGAAACAAAGACGCTAAAATGTAATCACACAATGAGCTTCTCTACTACGAAATTGATTTCTTTATATTTGCTATTAGTATTATCCATACTGCAAAATCCTTATGTTTTTATTCAACTATATGTGGGCCTAATGTAAAATACGGGACAAATCACTTTAAACCTGATGGCATGGAAAAACACTCTTGTTCAAAGCATAGCTTGTCAATATGTTTAGAAACTGTTGTACTTTTATAGAGCTTGTCTTGTGTCTTAAGCAGCGCTTCTTTTTCTTCTCTAATCAGGTACAAAGAAAGCATCATGAGGCTGTCCAGAATCCACCATGATCAGCCGATGAAGCCTCTGGACCAGGCAGTTTACTGGATCGAATTTGTGATGCGGAATAAAGGAGCTAAACATCTACGAGTTCAGGCACATGACCTGAGCTGGTATCAGTACCACTGCCTGGACGTAGCGGCCTTTTTACTCGCAACTGTTGCACTGATCACATTCCTCTTTATTAAAACGTGCAGTTTCTTTTTCCGTAAATGTTTCAGAAAGACTCGTCCTGATGGCAAAGCACAAAAGAATAAAAAAGAGTGAATGCATGTAGCCTTGTCCTCAATACTTGCAGTATGTGTGTCCTAACCATAGACTGTACGTGTGTGTGACAGCCTGTGTGCATTTTGTGTATATTGGCACTTAATGTAACAAATACATGTGATTGTTCATGGAAAGTAAAAAATCTATAGATAGGAAAATGGGCATGGAAAATCAAGTAATATGTATTACAGTATTTTTGTATTTTTGTAAATAATTTATGGCATCTGATTTCAATTTTTGAGTACCTGTAATTACATTAAACTATGTTTTAAAATCCTCATAATCAGATTACAGTTACTTTTCATTGGATTACATATTATTCACACAATGGCAGTCAATTTTTCACAATTTATTGATTATTTTTGTTTTTTATTCCTACTGTGTGTCATACCATTTAGCTTTGAATATTTTCACAATATGGAATGACTATTTAAATGTCATAAATGCAATCCATGCTTCTGAATTTTGGGGACAAAAGCACCTCTCAGTCAACTATATAAATGAGACTATATATAATTGTAAGTTACTAAACAACTATGTGGTAACGTGTTACTAAACAAATTATATCCAGTAATAACCTTCCCTAATTGATTCTGGAAGTCTGGACAAAAATATGTAAAACTTCGAAGACTCTAGCCATATAATATTCATTGCTGTTTTCATGTTTATTAACGTTAACTCATGTAGTCCAGGGAATCCAAACATTTTTAACCTAAAATATTTACTTAATAAGAAGTACTCTTGAGATTTTAAGTCAGGGCTGCCCTGCTTCACAAGAAGTGTATTGTAAAAAATGTGGTTTTTGAACAAAGTTTTATTCGGTTTACTGACAACATGTTACATGGTATACAATGGTAATTTTGGTTATTTACACAAATGTCACGATTCGATTCAATATAGATTAATTTGAATATCAGGTAATGCATGTACATTTTTCTCAAGAAAAAAAAACTAATGCTGTAAAAAAAAGCAGAGAATCCTGTCACTGCTAAAATATTAAATGTTAAAATTATCAACTGATGTGTATACAATTTAATAATTATTTATTAGCTTTTCATCAAATCACAAACCCCCTGCAGTTCCTTCACAAACTCCAGTTTGGGAAAACCTTTGTGTAATGCATGTCATGATGTTGATAACAAGGAATGGAATATATTTTATTTTTATTTTTTATAGCAACAAACACACAATAATCCAATGCAAAGCTATGTTAGGTCAAAACAGAGCCATTGAGTAAAGCGTTGCATCAACTCCGTTCACTCAACCAAGTCACACAGGAACATTAGACAACGATCTGGCACAGAAATTAAAACACAAGGAGAATAAATAGGGAGCAGACAGGGGCGAATTAACCAATAATTAGATAAGAAGGGAGAGCACATGGCACAAAGAAACAAACATTACATCCATGTGCTCACACCAAACATGACATAAAACAAGAGCACATGGCCAGTGAACACATCACACATACAGTGCTAGTCCATTGACCCATTGTGCAGTGAGCTGACAATCATCTTTCAGTCTCTGTCCTGAAAATCATAAAGAGTCATTAAAAATGATTGAGGCCCTAAGTTACCATGGGATTAGTGAAACCGTGGTGAATTTAAGACATCATTGCCCTAATGGATTAAGAACATAATAAAAAAGAAACGGCAACACAGTCTTTAACCGATTTAACATTAGCCTGAAATATATATCAATGTAGATTAGTTGACCACACTAATTGAAACTGAAAGCTGGATGTCTTCCAAAACTCTAGCCTGAGGAAAATATGTGGAAAGAATTTAAAATGTGGTTTAGATCAAATGCCTAGGGTCAGGAAGCAGACAGACTGGCTTAACCGACCGTCTGCTAGCTGTCTAACGTCACCAGGTCAGATAAATCCCATCACATAGAGACTCTTTCACCTAGATATCATCATATAGAGACTGTGTCTGTTCCCCGAATTAGGAAATACAAAAAATTTCCAACCCCATCTAAGGGTACAAATTTAATTGATGTTCAACAAATAAAAAACAGATATAATACAAATGAACAAATCATAAAGCTCGGGTTGCTGAATATTCGATCTCTCACATCAAAAGCACTTATTGTTAATGATATGATTACAGACCATAACCTAGATGTGCTGTGTTTGACAGAAACCTGGCTAAAAACCAAACTTTAAATGAGTCCAACCCCACAAGATTACGGTTATAAACATGAACCTCGTCTGAAAGGCAAAGGAGGAGGTGTTGCTGTGATTTATAGTAATATTTTTAGAATTACTAAGAAGTCTAGTTAAAATATAATTATTTTGAAGTGTTGGTGCTTAATATAACAATAATGTAAATGATAAATCATGTTTGAGATTTGTACTGGCTACTGTATAGGCCACCAGGGCACCATACAGACTTCATCAAAGAATTTGCAGATTTTCTTTCAGAATTAGTATTGGCTGCAGATAAAGTACTAATTGTTGGTGACTTTAATATACACATAGATAATGAAAAAGATGCATTGGGATTGGCATTTAAAGACATTGTAAACTCATGAGTTAGACAACACGTGTCAGGACCGACTCATTGCCGTAATCATACTCTAGATCTAATACTATCACATAGATGTTGATGTCGTTGAAATACTGAAATACATCTCAGATCATTATCTAGTCTCATGTAAATTATTTAGCCAAGGCTGCAAAGCCGATTCTGTGTTATAAATATGTTAGACCGATCACTTCTGCCACTAAAGATTGCTTTATCAATAATCAGTTTCATTATCTCAGCATTCCAGATAGCTTAGAAGAACTTGATATTGCAACAGAAACTTTTAACTCTCTTTTTTCCAGCATTTTCCTGATGGCAAAGCACAAAAGAATAAAAAAGGATGTGTGACGGCCAGTTGTGCATTTTGTGTATATTACAAATCTAAAGGTGCTGACTGCAGTCTAAAGTCAAATTATTAGAGAGTGTTGTTTCCCCGCCCCTTCCTCCTCAGACTCCTCTCTCACACGGGTTGCCAGATTTAGGACGCATCTGTGATCAATCATCCAGTTAATTTCTGATCCAATACGTTGTGTTTTCCACCAACTGGCAACCTGGGGTGTCGAAATACTATTGGGTAAATATGCAGTGGGCGGGACCACAGACCAAAACAAAAACAGACATTCTGATCTGGAAAGCACATTTCAAAGAAGAGTAACCTGCAGCTGGTTGAATTAAGCATGTTTCCTAAAAACTCTGCACACTACACTACTTTATGGCTTTCTACAGTAAAAAAAAACAAAAACACAAAGCACCTTTGAAAATGAAACAAATGCATGTGAATGTTCATGTAAAATAAACATATTACTTGATTTTCCATGCCGGTTGTCCTATGTAAGAAGAGTAACCGGCAGTAATTGATTAGATGTAATCTGGATTACGTAAACAGATTTAGAAAAGAAAAAAAAAGTGTTATTACATTAAATTACATTTTAAAATGCTTATGATCAGAGTAGTTATTTCTTTATGAATTGCATGATTACATATTATTTACACAATGGCAGTAAATGATTCATAATTTATTGATTCTATCTAATTATTATATTTACTTCTTTCAAAAAAAAAAAATCCTCTGTGTCATACCATTTAGATTTGAATGTTTTCACAATATATAATGGCCATGTAAATGTCATGTAAATAAATTAGCAATCCATGCTCTCCTGAGACCAATAATTATGCAAGTTGATGATGTGATGATGTGTTAATAAACAAGTTATATTATATCTTCATCATATCCAGTGACCTTTTATTGATTATGAACAAAAATATTTAAAACTAGGAAGATTCTGGTATTATTAAAAGTATTATTATTGCTGTTTTCATGTTTATTAATGTTTTTTTCATGTAATGCAGGGATTCATCCGAACCGCTATAACCTAAAATATTTACTTGAAGTAGTCTACCCCTGAGATTTTATGTCAATATTTTAATAATTGAACAACACATTTTGCATGTTCACAATTCTCTGATGTTGGTTTATATTTACGACTTAACAGCTTTCTTAGGCCTTTGAGTAGAAACAAAACAAAGCATAATGGCCGACGTGTAGGGCATGATTTCAACTCATAGTTTTATATAGTTCATGACTGGCTAAACCAGGCTTTAGGCTACTATTAAATTGTCACCAGAAAATCCTCTAAAAAATCTGGTTGGAGGGAAAGAGGCAGTCATTTTTACGTGGGAAACTAAGCTTTTTAAGCTAGTTTTCACATCAATGCTGTACTTTTGGTAGCCAGCCTCATCAAACTTTATTAGGGTTGTAGTCATCATTTATTATTGTATTATTATATCAAAACCGGGAACATTTTTACTAGTAGCAATTCAATTGCTGATGTCAAGAATTCATATCCTGGGAATTAATAAATTAAATACCACTTGCCATACTGAGACAGTGATGCACATAACAAAGGCGTGATATGTGAATATTTGGCAACCCTCATTCACACTGCGATGCGGGAGGAAGACATCCGCCATTTTAAAGCAGACAAACACGCTCAAAGCACAAAACATTTAATGGTGTGTCACATTTTCTAAAATATCGACGAATTAACATATTAATTAAGAACAAATCTAGAGAGAGAGAGAGAAGGGGGGCCCTTTTAAAGCGTGTTTAATCCACGGGGGGCTGAAAATGTCTGTCGACAGGAGAGATGAGAAAGGTAAAGATGTTTTTTTTTACCTGTAACGTTAGCCTAGCCACAGATTTCTTTAACAAAAACCGTCATATGTGTTTTTACTTCTAATTATATAAACTATTAGCTGTTGGATATTAATACGTTTTTAGTTTCAAATTCACCCACATTCTTCCTAGACATTGATCTACATTTGTTGAGGAATCATAACAACGATTATTAGCTTAGCATGATGCTAACGTACCATGGAGGATTTTGTTTATGCGAGTATAGTTTTAGACAGAAACATCTATTTTATTTATTTGACGTATATGGCATATTTGAGGTTACGTTATGCATCAAAAATAGATATATTATGTTTAATACATTTTTGTAGAACACATATTATGTAACTTCAATCTCTGATGTCTCACAATGGATGAATTACTGTGTCTGCACTGTTTTTTTTTACACCATTTTGATATTAAATTATTTGATTATATCATTATTTGATATTAAACGTCACTTTGGCTTTTTTGCTGAATTAATTTGGAATTAATATTATTATTGTTTTTTATCTGCAATATTTAGTGACGAACCTGTTGTATTTAATACTATATTGTAAATGTTTCATGCGAGTGACCTATAATAACATGCCAATATACTTACAACTAAAATGCAATATTTGTGTGCTTTTATTTCCAGATGGGGAAGTGAATGTGCTGGAAGACATTTTGACTGATGCTCCTGACCAGGATGATGAGCTCTACAACCCTGAGAGTGAACATGATGTTAATGAGAAAAAAGGTACCATTTAAAAGCATTGACCGGATCAGATTTTATCCACACTGCATCCAATTTTGACAAACTATTCATACTTGTAAGCTACGCCATTTAGCAAGTGTTTGTTTGTGTACTGTAGCATCAATATCAATCCAAAATGTTCACACTGAGCTGTACTGTTTATAGTTTAAGTCACCTTGAAATCAAAATGGACCATTTCTTTTTTTTTTTTATGTAATATTGCAGTGTTTATTATAAGTTATTTATCTGTGCACACATCATTATTTTTTTCTAAAATCATCTTCCTTGTAACCTCTAATTAAAATAACTTCCCTTTTGCAACAACATCTCTGATGTTTACTGGCGCGAGGGCGGGGCAACCTGTCACTCACATGAGATCGACCAATAGCAATCCCCAACAATGCAATTAATTCCCTATGGACAATATTAAGTCCCGTCCCACATTTTTTCTTGTTCGAGAAGCCATCTCTCTCACCACAATATGGAACAAAGCACTACTGCAATTTCCATTTCATGCCGAATTTATATGTCTGGCTCTGTTACCACATTAACTGCTCGTTTACCTTATGCCTCAGGGTCTAAAAGGAAGCACGAACGAGGAGACGGCCAGGATGTAAAGCGGCTCAGAGCCTCAGGACACACTACCAGACAGCAACTAAAGAGAGCTGCCACTTCTTCTGGATCAAACAGCAAAAAGACGAGCAATCCCAGAGGAAGACACGCACCAGAAGACATCTATGATGACCGAAAGAACCACACTGGAAGAGGATCCCGGGCTGATCTCCCTAAAGGATATAGTGAAAAAGGCCTGTCCCGCAGCAGAGACTCCCAGAGACGGATCAAACCCCTGCTGCCTGAACTGACAGAGGTGAGAGAGGATGGTTTTTGCATTAAGATGGATCTAAAACCAATTATTCATTCCTATATCAATAACAAATGGCAAACAGAATGGGATCTATATGAACAAACTCCATGAAATCAGCCCCAATATTTGACCAAGAAGTTTCTGTTAGTGCAAAGCCTTTTAAATGTGGTTTGACTAGGGTTGGGAATCATTGGGAATCGTAATAAATTTTCCTGTTCCGTCTTACGATTCGGTTCCATTAAAATGATTGAAACGTCTAATAAAAAATAGTAAGGGGAAAATGGACAATACTCAACTCAAACATTCCTTTTTGTGTTTATTCCTTACACCGTGTCCTAACTACACGTGACAAAAGGAGTCTTTTCCATGTTAATCAGAGTTTTTTTCCCAACCAGCCGCTACACGCGACAATTCTCTTTTAGAAATTATTTCTATTTTTCTGCGACGTCGTGCTGGAACAACAGCCGCGTTTCCATTACCCTTCAAATTGCGCGAATTGAAAATGCCGTCAATGGAAACGCGTAATTTCGCAAAAACTCCCATTTATCACAAAAAAGTTTTTACGCTCGCATGAGGTGCTTTTCGAGGCAATTCAAAAAAGAAATATTTCGCAAAACTACATTGGAAACAGTTTTTGCGCATTTACAGTCACCTGACTTAGAAGGCGCGGTGTGTTTGGACAGAATACGAGACAGAGTTCTTTATTAAACTCATAAAAGACAAAAGAATTACTAAACCTCAAAGAAATGCCACAATCAAGACCTCGGAGCAGAAAAGAGGGAGAAACACCCAGAAACTCCTCATGTGCCGCTCACAGTATAAGGGTCTTTCCTTGCCATTAATGATTGGATAAAGACGCCTACGTCTCTTTACCTTAATAATAATAATAATGTCTAGTGCAGTGACTGAGATGTATATAAACAAAAAAAATGACGTTTTAGTCGCATAACATCGGTTAATGGAGAAACCGTCATTTCGGAATAGTTTTTTTACCAATATTTAGAAGAAAAATTGCTCAAGTTTTGCGCAAATCTGTAATGGAAATGCAGGAACTGTTTATGTGCTTTATTTAATTTTAAAAGCATGCAATGTGACTTTGAATATATTTAGTGCTCCAGCTTTGTAGCTGTAAAAGCAACAATGGATAATTCACCTCAGATCTTGAAATTAATCAAATGGAAACAAGAACGTTCAAACTGTGAACAAATAAGTGTATTCTTTGACAGATTGTTTTAGTAACTCAGTAGCCTATGTATTTTTAATAATGTTTAAATGGTGTAATATTTGTGAATTTGATTATGTAGGTACTTATCTATTTTCTTGCGAGTGCCGTCAAGATTACTCCCTGTTGCTGTGCACTCGCTCCGCCCACACGCTGTTCTGATTGGCTGTGGGTTTTGATTGATTTGTACGCATCTCGCAGTCGCGTCTAGTGTGGACAGACAAATTATTTGTCGCTGGATTTTATCGCATCACGTCTGGTTAGGACACGGTGTTAGAAGGCGCGGTGTGTTTGGACAGAATACGAGATAGAGTTCTTTATTAAATTCATAAAAGACAAAAGAATTACAGGAATACTGGATTCTAAACCTCAGAGAAATGCCAAAATCAAGACCTCAGAACAGAAATAAGGGAGAAACACCCAGAAACTCCTCATATGAGCCGCTCACAGTATAAGAGCCTTTCCTTTCCATTAATGCTTGGATAACACGCCCCAACGTCTCTTTCCCTTAATAATAATAATGGTCAGTGCAGTGGCTGAGATATACAGTATATAAACCTATCAACGTCATTGACATAAACCAAAAATGACGTTTTAGTCACATACCATCGGTTAATGGAAACACCGTCATTTCGCAATAGTTTTTTATCGATATTTAGAAATAATCGCAAAAGTTTTGTGCAGCCTTTTAATTAACAAATAAAATTTCAAATTTATGTAATTAACACTTTTTCTGAAGAAAAATCCACATTTCTGCTTTCTCTGGGAGATTTCGGGACCTCCCTGTATTTCCATGTAAAAAAAAAGAAATAAAAAAAATAACACTCCAGGTCTCCGCACCAGTCACGTAACTGAAAACTATGAAAGCCGTGTGACCGGCCAACCGGTAAAAATAAAAAATTACATTACAGAAATGATTCATTAATAAAGTTTGACTACTCGCAGCAGTCTCGCATGCGCTTAGAGCTTGTGTGAATTGTATAAAATTAAGTTAACGATCAACCTCGATCCATCAACGCCACATAGGTCGCTGAATTTCACTGCCCTTCATGAAGAGTTTTTCTTTTGTGTGAAGAAGCCGTTCTCCGGAGATGTGTTAAAAGTTAGCGGAGTGCATTCATGATTATTAGGCTACCAGTATAATAATAATCCTGGCGCCGGGTCAGACACGTTACATCAGACATACTCAGATTTTTTGGTTCTTTTACTTCATTTTTACCATAATTTCAGTGTCTAACTGTACCATCGTTACCACATACAAATGGGCATGTTGCAGTTAAAGGTAGGGTAGGTCATAATTGTCTAAAAAAACTTTTATTCAAATTTGTTTAAACTGTCTTTATATACCAATACATAATTAAAATGCAAGTACTCTGAAATAGAGAGTATAAAAAACTGAGTGACTCTAGTGTATTTAATCTTCAATAAACACAGCTCATTAATTACATTCACTCCCACCTAAAAACGGGTGCGCGACTGCGCGCACGTGGGCGGAGCCAGTAATAGCGGCGGTAGTCATGGCGATGGAGAGTGACAGTCGCGCAAGCCAATCACGTGTTTCGTCCTGAATGGAATTAATGAGCTGTGTTTTTTGAAGATTAAATACATTATAGTCACTCAATTTTTATACTCTCTTTTTCAAAGTACTTACATTTTAATTATGTATTGGTATATAAAGACAGTTTAAGCCAATTTGAAAAAAAGTTCTTTAGACAATTCTTACCTACACAACCTTTAAAACACATTTAAGTTATATTTTTTAAAACTAATCATTCATGATATGTTGCATGGCAACCAGGGTGTGTAATACAATTACTTGTTTTCAGAAGATGCGGAGGACCAGTGAGGACAGTACAGGCAGAACAAGCCGCTCCTCCAGAGAAGAAGAGCCTCATTCAGAAGAATATGTGACTGGCAGCTCTGTGGCTTCCTCTGAAGGAAACTGCTCTGATGTCGAAGGAGACATGCAGGAGGAAGGGGAAGAGAAGGAAGTGGAGGAGGAAGGGGATGAAGAGGAGGAAGAAGAGGACGAGTATGAACTGGAGGAAGAGGACCTGCAGGAGGGAAATGAACAGAATGACTACGACACTCGCAGTGAGGCCAGTGACTCCCAGTCGGAGTCTGTGTCCTTCTCGGAGGGGGAGTCTGTACATTCAGCCTCGGGCTCAGAAGCGTCAGGTATGAGCTGCCGAAGTTTGCAGGCTGGTTAGATTGGTTAGGAAAAAACGTATTTTGTGTCGAATTCTCACAATTTGAGATGTGCCAATCATAATCCCCATGCTCATGTTGTTGATGTTCTCTGGTAGGTTGCAAAATTCTCTGTTCCAAACCCTAGTCATCTTGTGAAAAGGGCATTATACCACCCCTTTAAATTTTAGAAAGAGTTTGAACTAGGGCTGTACGATATTGGAAAAAAATTACATTACGATATATATTGCGATATTGAGAGCCATAACTCCAGGCTAAAGTCAATAATTACCATTCCATGATATTAATAATTTCACTAATTAGCAAGCTTCATTACAAGTGACAAAAAGGTCACTTAATATTTTATCCCAAAATTAGAACATTTCTGTAAACAGAAAAGCAGAACGCATTTAAACAGCAGCTTTACACCATACCGCCTGTCTGTCGTGCATCACGCGCTGAGCGTAGGGCACCAAGAGCTGAGGGGGCACAAAATATAAAAAATCAATAATTATAATGGCGATATTATTTCAGTATAGAAATACAGACATCCCAAGTCTTGCGGAAGTTCCGGGAGTCTCTCGAATATTGATAGCGACTGATGCCCGCGAATTAGTTAAAATCTCCGGAATCTAGAGCGAGTGCGCCCGCGAGACAGAGACTGTGCTCCAAACCGCGCAGCGCGTGCACGGCAGAGAGAGCAAGAGACCGCGCGCGTGCCTCATGAAGCGCATGTAATATCTCCCGCTGGTGCTACTGTGCTACTACCCTTCACATCGCATGTTCCGGCGATGTGACTATCGCTCACTCGCACATCACGATGTCAATGTTAAAACAGAATATCGTTCAGCCCTAGTTTGAACACGTGTCCACAGTGTGTGTGTAAACAACCAGCCTATACTGGTAAAAATCCACCTTTTTTGTTTTCCCCATAAATCATAAACGGTTTCAGATTTCCCCCTACTCTTACATAAGTGGTGACGATGTGCCATATTAGCATAGATCCCGCCCTGAGTGAGCCAGTTGCTTTCTAAAAGTCTTAACTTCTTCCTGAGTCTCTCTATCAGTTTCCGACTCCGGTTCGAACATGTAAGGCTGAACACATTTTGGCTGCGTGACATTCTCCAGTTTTGTTGTTGCCAGAGTATCCATACATGAGCCTTCTGGAAAGGGGGTCGGGAACAGCAGCTCATTTGCATTTAAAGGGACACACACGAAAACAGTTTTTTTGTGCTAAACATTCACAAACAGATTCTGGGGACACCAGAGACTTATAGTACATCTTGTGAAAAGGGTCATAATCGATCCCTTTTAAGGGAATATTTCTGGTTCAATATGACCACCTGCTTTCAAGCTCAGAAATGGAAAACACAATAAAAGAATCATAAAAGTGATGCGTTTAAATCCCAATGTTGGGTTGACATAGTTTTTTTTTTTCACGGGTGGCCATTCAAACACTTAGGGGTGGCACAGAAATGGGCAAAAACAAAATACTGATTTATTTTATCGTTAAAAATCAATTTCCCCAGAAATTAAATGTCAATTTTACTTCCGTAACCCGACTGTTGCGCTTTCTTTGTCTGTGAAGCATTCATGCAGTGCTACCAAATAGTTCCCACAAAAATATAAAATTTCCAGCTTGCCTTAGGGCTGCACGATTTTGGCCAAAATGATAATCACGATTATTTTGATCAATATTGAGATCGCGATGAATTATCACGATTATTTGTTGATTTGTCACACAGGCTACTTTTTGTACATCCATGTTGTGCTACATTTCCTGCTAATGTACAAATATGTGCATCAAAATAAAATGGGTCCTCTTATTCACCAAAATTCAGTGCATCTCCAGAAGAAATAAAATAAAAAATGTATTAATATTTTAAATTGTATTTATATTTTATATACATTGTATTTATAATAATTATTAGGATAGACTAGAGATATTATCTTCTGTTATAATTATTATTACCTATTATTACATGGCTTGGTTAAATTCTAATGTAAAATGCAGTCTGTTATTTCTTGATAACACACCGTTGCCATGAAAAACAGAGAGTTGTCATGGACACGGAAGCAATACAATCGTTTTTAAATCAATACACTCCTTTTTAAATCAATATTTTGTGTCAAATTATTAATTTATTTGGAAGGTAGCCATGTCAGCGGGATCCCGATGTCAGTGAATAAAATTCTGTCATTGTTATTTGAAAAGTCTCTTGTTATTTGAAGTCTCTCGCGCACTATTGCTCGCGCGCAGACACCCTCGGTCTCATCTTGCCCAGTTTGCTTCGCTTTTGTCCAGTCCGGCAAAACATTCTAGTTTCTACATCTAGAAACTAAGCTGAACAGAGATGAACAGAATGACGCATTTAAAATATCGCACGATCACGCGAATTTGATCGTGGGAATCCAAAATAAAGCCCTAGCTTGCCTTGCCACTTGTTTTCTTACCTGTGACTGGTCGATCTCATGTTGTTAGAAGTTCACTACGGGTCGCTTACCTGGCTGTGTTCATCAAAGGACAGAAAAACGATTTGACTAGAAATCGGAGCCCGAGAGATCTCAAATAATCCTTGATATTCTGACATAAGGGACCATGTTCTCCCATTTACTGTTCAGATGAGGAAAGCAAAGCCAAGAAGCTGGCTAGTGGGATATCACCAATCGTTTTTGATAAAAGTGGAAGTTCAGCTTCAGAATCCTATACAGGTATTAAATAATCCCTTAACCGCTCAATAACAACATTAATAGTTATGGCAGTAATAATACTAATAAAACTGTTAAGAGTCAGAGATTTCAGAGTAGGTTGTAGTCGCTGTTAGAGCTCGTTCAGCAGCACTGTAACCTGACTTGCCTCTGCTCTGCTGGCTTTCAAAGAAAAAGCTAAATTAAGTATAAAATTAATTATGTAATGGATAATGTACAGTCAGCTCGTCATTATTGCAAAATAAGCCACAACAGGGTGGTCACCCTCAAGGGATTTATTTTGTGATAAGGACCAACTTGTCTGTATGTCGTCCCGCTTTTTACTAGCGGTGTGAATTGTCAATAGCTATGTTTCCATCCACAGGTTTTTATCCGAATTGAGTGATATCGAATGAAAAATGGCTTATGGAAACAGTAAAATTCGATTGAATATCGACTAATTAAATGCATTCGGTCTCATCGGATTTTATCTTGATCGCTATACGGCTTATGCGATAAATGCTGATGGAAAGTTATTTGCCGAATAAATAATGAATTGCATTTTGTCTAGCAAAACTTTGTTCGCAAATGTTGGCTTGAATGTTGTGCGATTCAGTGCGAAAATGACTGGAAACACCTTAAAATGTCTCAAATCAATTCGATATACCAATTTGATCGCAAAACGGCATGTGCCGTCATTACACACAGGTTTTTATTCACTTTAAAGCCGTCGGATGGAAACACACTTTCACCAGCTTTATTCGCATGAGTTTTTTTACCGAACTTCAGATAATTCGATTGACAAGTGGATGGAAACTTAGCTACTGTTAACGATTTGATTACGATTATTGTGTTAACGATTCAATTTGAAATTGCAACCTCCATTTTCAATATTATTGCACATGGCTACGTTTTCGTCAACGAATAGCAGTTAGATACATGAACTCCCTTGACTTTTATCTGCTCAGAGAAAGTACACTACCTGAATGTAGCAAACATCAAACAAAACTTAACTCTGAACACAGCAGACAACCAGAGCATTTATAACTAATAAACACTAGTACATACTAAAAGCGCATGAAACTCAAGTAGTGTACTGAAGTTATAATAATGCTCACACACACGGACGCACGCAGTAAATGTTAAAGTTACAGTGGGTGCATTTTTTTTAAACTCCCTTTTGTATCGCCTCCCTCCGCCATTTTACGCTAGCGCGAGATACATTTACAGGTGAAACTCAAAAAATTTGAATATCGTGCAAAAGTTCATTTATTTCAGTAATTCAACTTAAAAGGTGAAACTAATATTATATAGACTCATAACATGTAAAGGCTTGAAATATCTCACTTTGCATGTAATAAGTTTGAAAATTATGGCTTACAGCTTCAAATTCAAAATTAGAATATTGTGAAAAGGTTTTCATAAGCTGTAAGGCATAATCATCAAAATGTATTATACATAATCTGTAATCTGTATAATATAATGTTATTGAAACATTATAATTGAAAAACACACCAGCTTTTCACTGAAAATCGCCTATAATAATGTTGTAATAAATGGCTTAGGGATTGTTACATGTGGTCAAAATTTCATCTGGATATCTAGAATATCCAAGTAAAACTTTCTAAAGGAAAAAATCCAAACTTCAGGAGGATTTGTTTGAGATGAGTAAAAAAAAATCACTAAAAATGCGCTACCGTTTTTCCTAAATTTGGAAACTTTAAGCACTTGATGCTGACTGCTATAATGGGTTAGAAAAACAAAGAAAAGAACAGGCGAGTCAGATGCTGCAAAAATGTTCTAGGTCTTTAAGGGTTAAAGCCATCATTTTTGCTATATTAAACCTGAAAAACTATTAGAATTGCTTTCTACCATAAAGCAGCTCTCCACTGTGTTCACGCTTTCACTCGCATCTGACCTTGACAGACTGAACAAAGAAATTAACCGGAGAAGATTTTCATGTCAAAGAAGGCGGAGCCTCAGAGCCACGCCCACATCATCAGCATGGACCAATGGTAGTCGAAGGTGTTTACCAGTCGGAGTGAACCAAAAACAAGCTCGAAACATACTTTTTTTTGGGGGGGAGGGACTTACTTTGTTAGAAATTGTCACACCAGTTTGTTTGTTTGAAGTGTATCAGGGCCTTATTTGCTGTTTGGCTTCTTATGTATTAATTGACAATCAGGTCAGATTACAGAGAGCTAAATCCTTCTGATTATATTTTTACACATCTAAAATAGTGTGAATTTCTAACAACTAGATATTGTCTCTCTAATCATATACCATGATGTAAAGCCCGTGGGAATGAATTTTAATGGTCTTTAAATCCAGTTGTGCAGCATTGGCGTGTTTCATGGTCTGTGTAGGACCAGTCAAAATCATGGACCGCCTGCGGTGTCTGTCTGCATTTTGAGCTGAATGTTAAAGCCTGCTGTCTCTCTTACTTTTAGGGTCTGAAAAGAAACATGAAAAACTGTCCTCTTCTGTCAGAGCTGTGAGAAAGGGTAAGAACATCACACTCACATTCAGATAATGTTTGCGTATTTTAATTGTATTGTCATGTCTGTATAGCCTGGGAAAACCCAGACCACTTCCGGCAAATTTAGATTTGCTCTGCAAGTGGGTCTGGCAAAGAGCCCATTGAAACCCATTTCCAGTCCGTCGAAATCGCGGCACCAATCAGAAACGTTGGGGCGGGCTTTACACGATGACGACAGAGCAGAGACGGTGACGCAGATTTTGTACATTACAAAGATGGATGCCGCCGTGGAACATCACAACATCACTCGTTCGAATCAGCTATCGCGTCTGTTTAAAGCGATTTAAAATGGTAATTTTCGTTAACACAAACAGAGAATTGCTGAGAGTCTCGAGATGTTTCTCCGTCGCTCTGCATACGTCATGTCATTCATCGCTCTGATTGGTTTTAGATCTATCCGACGTCCGTTGGTGACGCCCCTGTGGAAATGAATTGTCTGTGGAGCTTTGCCAGACCCTATACTCAGTTACAACTGAGAGTGGTCTGGGTTTTCCCAGGCTAATGTCTGTAATCTCTAACAGTAAAAAAAAAATTTAAGCAGTGAATCCTGTATTTTTTTAATCCTGAGTTTGTGAATCTTTAAAAGTACCTAGATTGTTAAATTGATTACTTATTAAAATGTGTTCTGATCTTCATCCAACTCACATGTTGAAGACATTAATTCAGGGTTTCCGCGGAGTCATAAAATGTCATAAATTAAAAAATAAGAATTTTAGGCCATAAAAAGTCAGAAAAACGTCCGGATTTTCCGTACAAGGTCATAAATTACATTTAGCCATGTCTTAAATTCATATGCTCGTTCATTCATTGGTTCTACCATTGCATTTCACCCCCGAAAATGCGCTGGCGGCATAATGTTAAATGCGCCAAAAGCGGAACGAAAAAACTAATTTGAACCGCGCGCCACACGGACCGTTTATCCGTTCGGCTCAAAGTCCAAACGGCAGCGCAGCTCGAGCTCACTAGAGCTGATGCGTTTACTCTAATCGGTCTCAGTCACGAGATCCAGTGAGAATCGCTTGAATTCAGCGAACAACACAAATGTCTCAGTGATTTAAACCGGTTTAAAGGCAGATGAAGCGGCGCTGACGAACAGGAGAAACACTGTGCGCAACGATACAGTCAGAAGCTTTTCTACAAATTCCCATTATTTACCATGGATTTACTATAACGTTAGCCTATTAATATTAACTGCACCATGTGGAATATACATATTGAATTGTTTTATATTATTATTGTAGACAATGTATTAAAGGACTAATGGAATATAATTACAGTATTTAATAATGTATTTAGGCTACTGTTTTTCATACATTTCATGAAATTATCAAAGTCAAAGTCATATTTATTTAGTTAAGTACCTAATGTCAAATGTTTGAATGTTCTACCTCAGATTTGTGAAATGTTCCCCTGTTTGGCAAGTGTTTGTCATGATATGTTCTGACAATAAAGAGTACCGGTAGTCTAAAACCACAATTAACGCTCTACAACTTTCACTTAGGAGCAAAAATATGCCTTTAAACTTGAAAGAAATAAAGATTTGACATTTATCGTGATAATTATCTATATCGACTAATATAAAAGTTATTTTTCGTAATTCGTGTAATAGGTCATAAATTTAAATCATAATGGTCATAAAAAGGTCTTAAAAAGTCTTAAATTTGACTGACTAAACCCTGCAGAAACCCTGTTAATTATTCACACCGCTGGCTGGTAAAATTAAGTGAATCAAACTTTTCAACAGAGTTTGAAACTTGCGTTTGCCAATATGATATTAGTACAGTATCAACTGAGGGTGCTTAGCATGTGACATTGTAATTTTTTACCCATGTTTTAATTTAACACAAAAAATTGTGATCGAACATTAATTGGAGGATCCCCTGCAGACTCCCTGGTTTAGCAGATATGGAGTAACATATTTTTTATATGTGCCCCTATGTCTTGTACGTGCAATGTCAAAACTTGAGTGAAAACGTGGAGACAAATGTAATCAGTTTGTAGAGCCTCTAAACTTCTGAACGACGTGTTGACGTGTACCTCTAGTTGAACATTATCAACAGCCTCCATTCTTTCAAATGTAGCATTTTGTTAACACGAAACTATATGCTCATGACCGATCTAAAATTTGCTCCAATTTTTATTAGTCTTTTATTAGTTATTAGCAAATTTATTAGTCTTTATTTGTCACATTACAGGTGAAACTCAAAATTAGAATATGGTGCAAAAGTTCATTTATTTCAGTAATTCAACTTTAAAGGTGAAACTAATATATTATATAGACTCATTACATGCAAATGAGATATTTTAAGCCTTTATTTGTTATCATTTTGATGATTATGGCTTACAGCTTATGAAAACCTTTTCACAATATTCTTATTTTGAATTTGGGGTTTTCATAATCTGTAAGCCATAATCATCAAAATTATAACAAATAAAGGTTTGAAATATCTCACTTTGCATGTAATGAGTCTATATAATATATTAGTTTCACATTTTAAGTTGAATTACTGAAATAAATGAACTTTTGCACCATATTCTAATTTTTCGAGTTTCATCTGTAAATCTGTTTTTGGTTGCTTTACTACTGAAATGTAATGCCTCTCTTGACACATGTTCTCTGTGCAAAGAGTTGACTAACTACTATTAAAATTCGTTGTCAATTATTTAAATTTTTGGTGTTGCTGCAGCCGTGTAATGACTAGTGTTACTCCCTTTTGTGACCAGTTTCATAATATGCTTTTCTCCCCTTTTTTTTTTCTAAAGATCAAACCAGCAAGCTGAAGTATATCCTGAGAGAGGCCAGGTTTTTTCTTATTAAGAGCAACAACCATGAGAATGTTTCCCTGGCTAAAGCAAAGGTTTGCCACTCACAGCCCTGTTTACAGTTTGATAATGATTTAAGAGATTTAATGGAAGCTTAACCCAGTTAACATGGTGTGCTTTCTCTCTTCACAGGGTGTCTGGTCCACTCTGCCTGTCAACGAGAAAAAACTCAACGCTGCTTTTCGCGCTGCTCGAAGTGTTGTGCTAGTCTTTTCAGTTAGGGAGAGTGGAAAGTTTCAAGGTACGTCTTAAAAAGAAAAACTGCCGTAAGGAATACCAAACATACATGGACAATAAACCCATAAGCAACAATTCAGAAAATTAGAGCACATGATTTGCTATAATTTAAGAGTGACTTGTAACCTCAGAGTGCCAATAACACTTGTATGTTTTAGCAATTAAAAAAAACAATGACTGCACAGTTCTGTGGACTGCCATAAACGTTTTGATTGAGAACAACAGCATTGATGCTTGACACATAAAAGCAGTGACACACCTAGCCGACAAAAGCTGACTGTTGTTGCCTCATGTCGACTGCGTCTCGGCCAAAAAGTTGTGTTTGAACACGCCAAAAACAATACAGGCGAATGTCAAACTAGCATGTGTGTTCTCCGCCTGCGTATAAGGAAATAAGTGTCTGTGTCAGCAGGTATTAGCAGTCTATATTCGTCATTTTAAAAGGGAAACCAAATTAGTGCTTTCAAGTCATCTCGTAATTACGTGATGAACGCCTCCACAATGTCGTAAACACGAGTGGGGAGCTCAGGATTTTCTTTAAGCCCTGATCTTTACGAGTTGAGGGCGTGTCACTGAGAAACATGGCGGAATACCATAAACTTCTATAACTTTTTTTCTGTTTAACTTTCTTAAATTATTTCACTTCTACAAAAATCTGCAAAATGTCATCTTTAAAACGAGACCAATCGTACATCTATATTCCAAAGCATTCTTGAATTACAACCATTTAAGTTCGGAATGTGCATTTCCATGTCTATTTAAAAAAAAAGGGGTTAAAGGTATTTAGCAGTGATATTGCTAGACTTTTCTATTTACAGCGAAGTAAGTTGCACAGAAATATGATGGCATTATAATATAACAATGTAATGATAAAGTTTGCAGTGGCTTCATAAACTAGCTAATTAAAAACATAAAAAACCAAAGCACACCTGATGCACATTTCTTTGTTCTTCATTTTCTAGAACTAGAGTTTAAGAAACTTGCTCTATTTTTGTAGCCTGGCAAGCCAGACTTGCATCAAGATGTTTAGTCTGGCAACTCTCCATAGACGCGGCTTAATCTGAGGGGCGGGATAAACGGTTGTCTCTCAAATTCCCTCTGCACGCAATAGGATAGCGCTACAACCAACCAGAGCAACGAAGAAGGTGACGTAGTCAGAGCGGCAAAGATCCGGTCCGGCAAAACTCCGAACACTTCTTCCTGTTTTAAGAATGACTTAAGTGCCGTTCTTTGCTCTTTTCTTAAAGAAAAACTGAACTCCAAGTCCTCCAGAGTCGCGGTCAAAGCCGATTGGAAAGACGCTGTTCTCCATCCGCAGCCGCCATTCTTTGTTTTCAAGTGGCAGCCGTCGCAACTCTGTTAAGCCCGCCCCCGCCTACTCTATACACGACGTGATTGGCCGGACCCAATTTAGGTTTTTGCAGCTAGAAGGTCTATGGAGAGTTGCTAGACTGCCCTGGCTGCAAAATACATTTTGCTGCCGCTAGGGTGCGTCTAGATTTCTAGGCTACTATTTTTGTGTAATTAAGAGAAAGTACACCGCCATCTTACTCCGACTTGACTTCCCAGAGGGACTTCCCAGAGGGACTTGAACGCAATTAAATGCAAAGTAAATGTGGCACAAAATTTTTTTCATGACTCTATTTTTGTCATGACAGTGTGAATGAAACAAACCACGTGGAATCTGATCTTTTCAATTCTGATTCGGGCCTCTTCCAAATGTGGTGCTAAATCCGATACAGGTCAGACGTTTAGCAATGCGACAGTCATATCGAAATTCATGCGAATTTTACGTCATTCAACGCTCATGGGAGTCGCTTCAAAGATTTTACCTGCCGATGTTATCAAATTTTGTGGACAGTGGTGAAAGTTAGTGATGTGTCAGAGCTCATAAGTATTACAGTGACCGCTCTATATACAAGCAAACATGAGGGACAATATCATAATGCTAAAACTATTTTTTCATATCCTTGTCTTTTTTCATATAGCCTGTGCATAAATTCACTGGCGCCCGCGGCCAATCACACTATCAGTGAACGCTTAAGCTGCGTTCACACTACAAGCGACTTTGTCGCTGCAGGTCGCCAGTGGCTGGCGGTGAGGTCGCTAGTGGGCGTTCCTGCTACTGGTTGCCTAGTAATGTTTGTGAGTGACACTCACGGATGTTTCTCCATGTTGTAGACAACAAATCCGTTTTCTTGCCACTACAAACAAACATTTTGGAAGGAAAATTCGAAATATAAATGGAATCAGTAACGTTACATAACATGCATAATATTAAAGATGAACGAGAAACTGTGAGTGCTTTTTGCCATCGCGGCTATTTGATTGCTACAAACGGGCAAATACCGATCTATATGTGTTCACGAAACCAATCCGGCTCTGAGTCAGTACTGTGAACACCACTGTATGCACACGGAGATATATCACAACTTAGAGCACAGTTTCTGACGGCTAAAATTAGCTTCTCGTTCAACTAGCCTCTGTCAGAGAGTGACGGATGATCACGCGTGCTCCGCTGACTTCACTCCTATTGGTTGTCACTCCCGAAAGTCGCTCTTCATTTGCATAAAGTTAAACACATCTCAACTTTGTCGCGTCGCCAGACACGCCCCGAAAACGCCCGCTCCCCATTGAAATGTATGGTAACGTGTCGTTTTGTCGACACAGTTTTCTCCAGAGCGGCTGTATAGATAAATTAACTAAATGAATAACTTTTTTACAACCAAAATTAACCATCACTGAACTTACGTCAGCTGGACTATGATGCCGTTTTCTTCTAGATCTGCTGTACAGCCAAAGCAAACGTTGAATTATTTCCCTGTTATCACTGTAAATCTGCTTTGAAACAATCTGTATTGTAAAAAGCGCTATATAAATAAAGGTGTCTTGGATGTGCGGGAAAGTTCAGGACCATGATCTGTTGACACTGGAATCTGATATTGGCCACATTTAAAAGAACAATGTGAACGATTGGATCTGAGCAATAAATCTGAATTGAGCACTAAAGCTCGCAATGTGAACGTAGCCTAGGACTTAGGGATGGGAATTGATAAGAATTTAACGATTCCGATTCCGTTATCGATATTGCTTATCGATACGGTTCTCTTATCGATTCTCTTATCGATTCTTATTGGGGTGAGGAATTAAGTAAAAATTTGTTTGTATTAACTCGCTTTAATATCTGATCAAATTGATAATTTTCACATTCAATGGTCCGGACAAAAAATAAAAATAAAACTGCCATTTATGTGCCATAAAAACTAAAAAACACAGACTGAAAACAGTTAAGGAAGAGCTTGTGCCTTTTGGAATATTAACAATGCTCATTTGGATTAGGCTATTGAGTTACTAAAACAAACTTTGTCAAATAATACACAGGTTTTCTTCACATTTTGAACCTTTTTGTTTCTATTTGTTTAATTTCAAGATCTGATGTGACTTAGCCATTGCTGTTTTTACAGCTACAAAGCTGGGAGCACTAAATGATATTCAGTCACATTATACACGCTTTTAACGTTAAATAAAGCACATAAATAGTACCTGATATTATCATTGCCACACTTTGAGATTGTTGTTCCAGCGCGACGTCGCAGTAAAATAGGATCCGTTTCAAATAGAATCGTTGCGTGTCGCGGCTGGTTAAACTTTGATTAACATGGAAAATGATACTTTTTATCACGTGTCGCACCGTCGCATGTAGTTAGGATGCGGTCAGAGCGCTTCTGCCTCGATGCCATGTTTTCTCATAGTGTTTGCTACATTCTGAACCAAAACAACGCAGCACGTGTGTAACGTCGTGTCACATTTGAACGAGCGGAACCGATAAGCGGAATCGTTAAGCAGGCATGCTAACGGTTCCAAGGAATCGATTCACTGGGGACCGGTTCTGAAGAAGAACCATCTCGGTTCCCATCCCTACTAGGACTGCAGATAAACAAACCATAAACAAAGCAGCGCTTGCTTACAATTTTTAATATCAATCATGCTGATGACTTTCTTTATTCCAGACGAGGCTCATGTAGTTATGAAAATATTTGTGCATTGGCATGCTCTGGAAAGATGACACAAAATTTGGTGCTGGGCCAAAAAATCTAGTTTCCGATTAATCTTTTTTTTAAATGTCCTCGATTCAAAATCGATTCTCAAAGGCCATGAATCGATTTTTTTTTTATCTAACCCCTAAAAGCCAGTATTAGTTTTCCTACAATGTTCATAGGCTTGCAGCCTCCATGTTACAGCGAATGCTGTGAGATTTGTTTTCTCTTAAATATAAATGACTATAAAATAACCTGATCCTGTTTGATCAAGGCATGCGACTGTTCAGACTTATCCAATTTTCAGCATCAGTTTTTCATCTTGCATCAAAATCCTGTCTCTTCATTGCATTTGAAATCTAGTTTGGTGTACCCAAAATAAAAAGTTTAATATACAGGTTTGTCGCTCTTAATTTCATTTTTTAAATTAACCACTTGTAAACTTGTTCTTTTTTTATAAATATAGGATTTGTATTAAATCTATATTCATTGAACCGAAATCGAATTTAGAATCGAATCGAGAAATTGAGAGCTTGCGAATCAAAATCGAATCGAAACATCTGAATCGATACCCTAATAAAATTAGAACTGCCTTCTGTCGGTGCTGTCTTGACTTCTTTGCTCGCTTTCATCACTTTTGCTTTAATTCTTGTGCACTTACTCGTTCGCTGAGCTGAACAGCAAATCAGAGTGATCTCTTTCTCTCTCTCTCTCACCGACGGCAACGGATGCTGATTCAACATGCTCAATCGCTCAAAATACCCCAGAAAATGTCCAACTAGTGCCGACAGTTCGGAAACACGCTGCAAAAACTGGGTCAACCGTCGGCTTGGTGTGTCATGGCCTTAATAATATCATTGTCTTGTAAAATGGCAGAATTTTAGTCTGTTGCCCATCATTTCTGGTTACATGCTCAAGGCACAACCATAATCATTAAATCCACATCATTTTCCCTTTACCCGAGTGAATGGAAACCCATATGAAGGGGCTTAATGCAGGTTCACTTAAGGATGTGTGTTTGTGTTTCAGGTTTTGCTCGACTCTCGTCTGAGTCTCATCATGGAGGCTCTCCCATTCACTGGGTTCTGCCCGCAGGCATGAATGCCAAGATGCTTGGAGGAGTCTTCAAAATTGACTGGATTTGCAGGTATTAAACCATGAGAAAACACTATCCCGTCTGGCTTGTGTGTTGTTAGTCTGCTATTGAGGTTTGTTTTCTTTGTTTAAAGGCGGGAATTACCTTTCACAAAAACTGCTCACCTCTCCAACCCGTGGAATGAGCACAAGCCTGTGAAGATCGGACGTGATGGACAGGTTAGCCGTATTATCATGAATTTCTTTATGAACTCCTTTTATTTGATTTTATATATTTGTATCCATTGATTTTATTGTAAGAAGAGGATGTTATACCAGAAGGGATCCATTTTTTGCAGCATTTTCTTCAGAAAAATATTAAAGTTAAGTTTCCAGAAAAAAAGATACACGCATATTAGATTTTTATGGCTGGAAATTTCACATCTATAACCTAACCCTGACAGCTTTACATTCACACACAGTTTTGCTGGAAGTAATGACATGAAGCTATTGGTTTGTAATTATGAAAACTGAGGGGGGAAATTTAAAAGATATGAAGCGTCTGTCTTTTCTCTTTTTTTAAACAATTTTTTCAATTTAAAAGCACTACAGACTCTGAACAAACATCGAGGGAAATCAAAGCTGTAATTAACACTTTATATGTGCCATCCTTATTGATGAGACCAAACACTAACATGCACTAATTTTGATTTCTCACTAGCCTCTCATTCCATTTGCTCTTTAGAAGCGGTGTAACGATACCCTCCCGTCACGATTCGATACATATCACGGTACAATATTATAGCGATACTCCAGGACATATGACAAAAGGTTAACAAAAAATTAACTGTTGGTTAAAATGCTAAATTTGGTGTTATTGTGGGTGTAGATGAATAGGTTTGTACTTGCTGCTGGAAACCCAACGCACAGGACACCAGAATAAAAATATTCATAATTCTGAAGCTGAAAATACGAAAAAGCTTGCACTCTTTTACTGATTAGATATATTTAAAATAATATAGGCCACTTTTTACTGGTAACATCAGACATTTGGCATTATCAGAACCTACAAATATTCCCCTATTGCATTATTATACATTATATTCAACATTATATAGTAATTTGATGTATTACTGACACTAAAACTCTGTAACCTTGAATTTTTTCACACACTGTAATTTTTATTTTGGGTGAACAATACGCAATATATATTGTCACTATCCACGATACATATTGTTGCATTTCTGTATTGTAACATACAGGTGAAACTCGAAAAATTAGAATATCGTGCAAAAGTTCAGAAATTCAACTTACAAGGTGATACTAATATATTATATAGACTCATTACATACAAAGTGAGATATTTCAAGCCTTTATTTGTTATAATTTTGATGATTGTGGCTTACAGCTTATGAAAACCTTTTCACAATATTCACATTTTGAATTTGGGCTTTTCATAAGCTGTAAGCCATAATCATCAAAATTATAACAAATAAAGGATTGAAATATCTCACTTTGCATGTAATGAGTCTATATAATATATTAGTTTCACCTTTTAAGTTGAATTACTGAACTTTTGCACAATATTTGAATTTTTGACACACAATATATTGTTACACCCCTACTCTTTAGCCTCGTAGACGGCCAAGGAATATGCAAAAAATTGGTTAGCTTGCTCATAAAAACAAACGTTAACGTTCTTTCTTTTCACTGTCCCGCATGATCCCTTGGACCTCTGCAAACGGCCGACTGCAGGAGATCGAAGCCGACTGCGGGACACAGCTGTGCATGCTCTTCCCACCTGATGAGAGCATTGACTTGTATCAGGTCATACACAAAATGCGCCACAAGAGGAGGATGCACTCAGAGCCTCGATCTCGGGGCCGACTCCCCCACAGAGAGCCCGTCCCTCGGGACGTGGGAAGGTTAGAAATGTTCTTTGGACTGATAGTGCGCACTTGTGTCCCTGTCACCTGATGCGAAGGGAGCAAGTGTGTTTTGGTTATTTTTCCACCTTCGTCTTCATCGTCACTTGAGCGAGGGTCAGAGAAGAGCAACGAACCAAGCTGACCAGAGCAGACCGGACCGGCTGCGGCTTTTGTGGGAAAGTCACAGCATAAATCCTGCGTGCTATTGTTAATTTTGATGGTTAATGGGAGCAGAAATGGTGTAACGATTGACCTGATTATCCCTGTTAACTGTTAACAACTTAAGCCTAAGAATGGTCTAGTTAACTTTTTAGTTGTAGCACTGAGGTCTGTTTCTTCCTGTAGATGAGACTGTGTTTAAATTTGTTCCCAAAGCCTTTTCTTGCAGGAGTGTCCATGGGGGATAGAGCCAGTCAAATTTGGGACTCTTTTAAAAGGAGCCTTAATAATTAAAGAGAAGATGGCACATCGATGTGAGGGGCAGAAAGCAGTCGTTGTTTTAAAAAAAGGCTTTCAAGAGGAGCGTATTTTGGGACTTCTTTGATGGTTTTCCTGTCCAGAAAAAGCTCCAGTGTGTGCTTGAGAATATAGC